>CAUYQV010171976.1:0-20499 GCA_963574575.1 Galagoides demidoff | reverse complement strand
ATATGGGGAGGGGGTGGGGAAGGGGAGGGGAGAAGGGCGGATGGGTGGTGGGAGGGTGACTGGAAAGATCACCTATATATCTGTCTAACAAGGGTACAAGTGAACTTCTCTAGAACTAGAATATAAATGTTTTGATACAATGATTAAGGAAATGACATGAAATTTATGTTAACCTGCTTGATGAAAGTGTTTCAAATTGTATACGAAAACAGCACAATGTACCCCATGTTTGCATTAATGTATACAGATATCAATTAATAAAAATAAATAAATAAATAATATAAAATAAAAAAAAAGAAAATGCAACCCACAACCAGGGAGGGAAAAATCAATAAATAAATACAAACCTATATATGGCTAACATTATAAAATTAATATACAAGAGCATTACAACTGCTATATTAATATCAATACCCTGTGAACATGATAAAGAGAGAATTGGTAATCAATTCAACAACTTAGACTAAACAACAAATAACTTGAAGGACATGAATTACTAAATTCATTGACAAAGAAAGAGATAAGCTGATTAACACTGAATTTGCAAAGGGGGAAAAAACTGCCTAGAAAGAAATCCCTAGTGAGGATAGATAATTTCATTGGTGAATTCTACCAAGCTATTAAGGAAGAAATATGCCAATTCTACAGAAATTCTTCCAGAAAACAGATGAAAAGGAAACTCATCCCCAACATATTGTATGAGGTATATATTAGCCTAATCATGATACTAGACAAATTAAAACAAAACTATAGACTACTATTCCTTATGAACATATACACACAAAACTTAAACAAAACTGTACCAAATCAAATCTAGAAATTATAACAATAATTATAATAATAATAATAAATCATGACTAAGTGGGTTTTACCCCAGAAATGCAAAATTGATTTAACATTTCAAAATCAATCAATGCATTTCACATCAATAGGAGAAAAGGAAGGGAGGGAGGAAAGAAAGGAAGGAAAGGAAAAAACTCAAATCCGTATTTTGTTTCATATAGAAATTGAACTTAAAGCAAACCATAGAACTACAGCTCTGAAACTCCCAGAAGAAAACATAGAAAAATATCTTTGTGACCTTGGATTAGACAAGTATTTCATAGATAACACACAAAAAGCACAAACCATAGAAGAAAAAACTGATGAAAAGAAATAAATCAAAATAAAAATCTTCTGCTCTTCAAAAAGCACTGTTATAAAAATAGGCAGTCAAGCCACGGACCTGTAAACTATTTGCAAAACATTTATCTGGCAAAGAAATTCTATCTTGCACATATAAAGAACTCTTGAAATTTGATAAGAAGAAGATAAAATGCTAAGATAATAATAAAGAAAATATGTGAACAAACACTTCAGAAAAGAAGATGGAAAGGGAGCTAGTAAGTACATGAAAAAACACATAGCACACTGGTCACTAGAAAAATGAAAATTAAAGATGCAGAGAAATATCGCTACATATTTACTGGCATGCCTAAAACTTAAAAAAAAAACCTGACAACACCAAATGCTGGAAAAGAAGCAACTAGAAATCTCATACGAATTTTGACCACCACTTTGACAATCATTTGAAAGTATTTTTAAAACCAGATTAAATATTCACTGGCCATATAACTCAGTAATTCCACTCTTAAATCTTTATCCACAAGAAATAAAAACATAATGAACAGAAAAGCTGTACATGAGTGTTTATAAGAACCTTGTTATTCATGGCCAACACCTGGGGAAGAATCGAAATTTATACTGAATGTGTAAACAAACTGTAGTGTATTCATACAATGGAATGTTACTCAAATAACAAGAAACGAACTAGTAATAAATCTACCCACATAGATGACTTCAAAAGCATTGTAAAAGAAGCCACACATAAAAGATTACGTTTACATGATGACGCCATTTAGACGATATTTTTTAAAAGACGAGACTAGAGCAATTGACCGGTGATTTCCAGGAGGCAGGGGTTGTCTGGGAGGGGAGCATGGCATGGGGGCAGGAGGGAGCTTAATGAGATGATGGAAATGTCCTACGTCCATTGTGGTGGTGGTCACATGACTGCATCCATTTACATGTGTCAAAACCCACGGAAGTATGCACTGAAAACTGCTGAATTTTAATGTATATAAACTGTATGTCAACAAAGTTTATCCTCCCAAAGCAAGGTACATAATAGAATTTATGGTGTATTACATATGTATCAAATAAAAAGAGAAAGAGTTTCAAACCTATGACTCTGTACAATATTTGCCAGAATGTGCATAAAATGTTTCAGGAAAAATATACGTGAAACATTTAGGACAGATTACCTCAGAAAATAGAAATAGGGTGTCACTGAGGGGACCTGGTGGGGAGTAACTCTAGCTCTCCTTTCTTCCATCTAAAAAAATCACAGGGCTGCCTGAGTAGGTTGACTATATACTTCAGAGAGAATATGACAGTAACAGAACTTTAAGATATGAGAGAGAGGGTTCTTGTGAGAGGGAAACTATTCTTTCTTTCTTTCAGTTTTTGGCTGGGGCCTGAGTTTGAACCCGCCACCTCCAGCATATGGAGCCGGCACCCTACTCCTTTGAGCCACAGGTGCCGTCCCGGAAACTATTTTCTGTAAGATGGAACAGGTGGTGAGGATGTGTGGGGCTCTGGACTCGTCTCACCCAACTGTTTCTTTTTACAGGTGAGAAATCTAAGGTCCAGAGAGTGCAAATGATTTCCCCAAATGTACACAGTTAGTTGGTGTCAGAATCCAGATAAGGACCTAGTTCTTAAGTCCCGTTTCAGAGATAACATCAATAAAGCAGTTGACCTACCACAGAGCATAGTTCAAAGCAGATATTCCGTAAATGTGGGATTCCTTCTTATTTCCTAGCATGCTAGCTGGCTTCTCGTCTGGACTTGTCATCCAACCTACTCTACCCCAAAGTCGGATGTCAGCAGATGCAGGGACACAATGCTAAATGCTGACCAGATTCCCCAGAACACACCAGACAAGCTTTCCCTCCAACAGTTTGGTTTAATTTAATTCATCAATGAATTAAATCACAGGTAAGATGTGACTTGGAAGTGCTTTTCCCATGGAGTTTTTAATCTAGTGAGGAACTAGAAGACATACCCTTAACCAGGTATTTGTACTAGGAGGTGACAGTGCTAAGATAAAGGTAAGTGTGGAGGGAGAAACACTCAGAGCGTCTGGAGGTTCAGAGACAGCTGCTCAGGAATATCAATCCGGACAATCGAGGCATTGGTCAGGTGAAGGACAGGAGAAGGTGTTAAGGGCAGAGGGGTGAGCACGGGCTTGGATAAATGAAGAATCTGATTTATGGGGAGCTCAGCACTGCTGGGGCATAATGTGTGAGGCAGGGTGTCATGGAGTTGGGACCAGAGAGCCAGTTAAGTTGTTAGGGACAGCGTGTCCACAGGCCTTTTGTGTGATGGTCAAGGGTGAAATGGACCATGTTGGTGATAGGCCAAATTTAAAGCAGAGATGTTAAGTGTTCAACTTTCAGTTTTATTCCAAGAGATGGTCCTTATTCCTTTAAGTGGGTGAAGACTACTTGAAAGCCCCAGAAGTAACTATTCAGTTACTTTGACCAATGTTTATAGTGCTCCCCACAACAAGCTCATTGCCCCACAAGACATGGAGCTGCAGAGATAAATAAGACCTGATTCCTTCCTCAGGGAGCCAGTCGGGTCAGTTACCTTTAAATGACCTCTCACCTACTTCTCTAACACTGGCTCCCCTTTGAGACTCTGATGGGTGGCCACATCCTGGCTTAGGTTGACACTGCTCACTTTCTCCCAGTCACTAGGCTTAATCTGGCTTCTACATGTGTTGACAGAAAGTGTTTGGTAAATTGGGCTGATGCAGAAACACAAAGTCAAGCCCAGGGGCAAGATGCACTGAGTGGCCTTGGCCATGGCCACGTGGCTTTTCCAAGCAGTCTCTACAGCATCTCACCGCAATTGCTGTGGGACTCCTCATGTCCTTTCACTCCAGCGTCCCTTCAGAGGTCAACAAATCAAATGAAGCACTCAGGATACTGGCTTTCTGCCCAACTTCAGGGTGATGCCAGGAACATGCTAGGCATTCTCGTGAATGTCTGAGAACTAGAGATGGAGTGTACGTACAGACAGCACACTGAATTCTCACAAAAACCCTTGCACTGGGGAAAAATGTGGATCCCCAAGTGGCTGCCCATGTCCAGAGGTTCCCATGCTTCAATGCAGCTCATTCTTCCTTCAGAGGATGTAGTGGGCTGAACAGTGGCCCCCAAAAGTTATGTCCATCTGGAACCTGTAAATGTGACCTTATCTGGAGAAAGGGTCCAATGGGTATAATTAAGGCCCTTAAGATGAGATCATTCTGGATTACAGTGAGCCCTAAATTCAATGATGAGTCTTTATAAAAGAAAGGGGGACAGATACAGAGACACGTGGGGAGGGCCGTGTGATGAAGGGGGCAGAGATTAGAGTGAGGCAGCCGCAAGCCAGATATTGCTAGGAGGCCCGAGAAGTTGGCAAAGACAAGAAAGAGTTCTCCCCTAAAACCTCTGGAGGAAGTGTGGCCCTGCCAATACCTTAACTTTCAACTCTGGCCTCTAGAAGTGTGAGAGAATTAATTTCCGTTATTTTAAACCGCTGAGTTTGGGGTAATTTATGACAATAGCCTTACGAAACTCACATGGGGGGGTAGGAGTACCACTGACTGCTGCTGCAGGCCCGGGCACAAGACTTCCTCCTCCCTCACTGCCCTGGAGATCCTGTGGGGTCGTTTATTTCCTCTTTCATTCAACTATCATTTAAAAAGTGTGCCATAGGGGGCGGTGCCTATGGCTCAAAGAAGTAAGGCCCCAGCCCCATATGCCAGAGGTGGCAGGTTCAAACTCAGCCCCAGCCAAAAACTGCATAAAATAAAAATTGTGCCATGCACCAGGTGTGTGAGAATGCATGAAAGTCATTTCCTTCGAGAATTCACAGCTAGAGCTATAGAAAGACATAAACAAGTAATTACAACATTAAATGCGTTGAATTATATCCATCTCCACCTCTACTCCAGTTTCTATGTTGAGGTCCTAACCTTAGTAACCTCAGACTGTGACTGTATTTGAAGATAGGGTGTCTAAAGAGTTAAGTGAAAAGGAGGTCATTAGGGTGGACCCTCATCAAAAATGACTGATGTCCTGGGGCGGCGCCTGTGGCTCAGTGTGTAGGGCGCTGGCCCCATATACCGAGGGTGGTGGGTTCAAACCTGGCCTGGCCGAACTGCAACAAAAAAATAGCCAGGCGTTGTGGCAGGCACCTGTAGTCCCAGCTACTTGGGAGGTGGAGGCAAGAGAATCGCCTAAGCCCAGGAGTTGGAGGTTGCTGTGAGCTGTGTGACGCTGCCAAGGCACTCTACTGAGGGCGATAAAGTGAGACTCTGTCTCAAAAAAAAAAAAAGACTGATGTCCTCATAAGAAGAGATTATTTAGACACAGACATGCACAGGGGATGCCCACGTGAAGACAGAGAGAGAAGACGGCCATCTACATGCCGAGGGAGAACCCTAAGAGGAGCCGCGGACAGCTCCATCTGGACTTACAGCTTCCAGAACTGTGAGAAAGTCGCTTGCTGTTGTTTGCAGTTCTTTGTCGTGGCAGCTCTAGACAACTGACAAATTAACTGAGGTAAGAGCAATGAAGGAGCCCAGAGGACACCCAGCCCAGCCCTGCCTGGAGGGCCCAGGAAAAGCATCCTACACGGGTGATTTCTGGGCCGCGTCTGAAAGGACAGTCTGTTATCTCAAGAAGGGAGAGCTTTGAAAGGGGGCACCTTGAACAAAGGTCCAGAGTCATGAAATGACATGAAGTGTGTAGAAAAGTGCACGCAAATCAACATTTTTAGGACAAAAGGTGAGTGAGGAGTGGCAGGTGATGAGGTCTTGGCTAAAAGCCTGGTGGACCCTGAGGGCCTTGCCATGCTTTCTCTCCACCCTGGCCTTTTTCCTGGGGGTGATGGAGTCACTGCATAGCCAGAAGCAGGAGAATGACACGGTCTGGTGTGCTCTGAAGAAGCACAGGTGGAGCCTCCTCCTGGCTCCACGGCTAATTGGCCGGTGGAAGCTTCCCTGGAGAGAGGTGAGTCTAGCAGAATGAGTGACCAGCTGAGTGGCTGTGGTCAGGACGGCAGTGGCCAGTGGTAGCCAGATGGAGAGTAGAGAACATATTAGGAGGTAAAAATTGTTGGATAGTGGAAAGCAAAGAAAAAGAAAGAAATACAAGTTGCTCAAAAGTTTGAGTTTGTATAACTGGTGATATGACCTACCCAGCTGGTAGGATTAGTTATGGATAAATTGGCATTGATTTTCCAGTCTCCTGGAAAAACTGGATCTTTGGGAATAATGTGGATCTTAGTTCGACCAAGTATTTATTTCCAAGTATTTCGGCGCTGACATAATCCCCACATAATGATTTGGGTACCGATCCTTTATTACTCTTTCCTGAGGATTTTTTCCCACGGTTTCTCCCCATGGTTTGTCAGGATGTTTGGAGGCAAGCAGATGACCCCACAGGAAAGAAAGAGAGTTGGGGTCACTCCACAGCCTATTCCACCCCCTCCCTGGAGGGCGCCTGAGGCAGGAGTCCCAGCAGGGAAAGTGGCATGCGTCACAGCAATAGTCAGCATTTCTGAGAGTTCACGGCCCCTCCTGCTTTAGGGTTTTCAATGTTCCTGGACCTCCTAAAGCATATTCAGGGACATCAGCACCCCAGAGTAGAAGTGCCTACATAAAGGAAAGTGCCCTGGGTAGAGAGCCCGAAGTCCTAGCCTGACAGTAACTTGGAGGCAGCTTTTGGCAAGTTGCTTGGCTCCTTTGGTTTCTGATGTTCTTATCACAGTGCTAGGATCGTATGACCTCTTCGATGGCTGGCATTCATTCTCAAAGCAAACCAGCTCATGTGGGCATCTAGATAGTGATTTAGAATAAAATTTGGCCTTGACCATGTTCCCCGCATCTTAATTAGGAAGAAATTCACAAGAATAGAAATCTTGTTCAAACCTGCTCATTGTTTCACTTCTATGTGCTCCATTGGTTCTAGGAGAAAGGACAATCAACTGGACACACAAGACAGGCTCAGACTTGTATCTTCTCAGCAAATGTCTCCAAGAACATACCTTGACATATCTTTTATGCTGACATAGCAGGCTGTTCTTAGAGGATCATGGCCCAGGAAGACTCCTGTAGGGTTCTGCTTCCAGGCATCTGAACTTTTGAGCAAGCCATCTAGGCTATCCCAGACTCACACAAACACATTTTTTACTGGACACTATACTAAAATAACAACAATCAAAACTTTGTGCTGAATCCGTATATCTCCCCTCTCCCCTGCAGAATATGAAGTGACTATGCACATACATTTAGATGATATGTAAATCAGCATCACACTGGCTAGTTTCATAGAGAAACTTGTGTATATGAATCTGAGGATCTAAATATTTGGACACATCCAGATGGTCAAGTGAAGAAACCCACAGTCTTAACAACACACCACGTTTCTACACCTCAATGTTTGAACCAATCCTAGAAATGAAACATGATAATGTTTGTTTGGTCTTGTTCTACACTGTAGGTGGAAATGCTTTTTAATTTGCTTATCTGTCACCCTAAACGTTGTTTTGCTCATGACAGCTCTGCCAGCGTAAATGTCAGCCTCCTCTAAAAACGTTCTGTCACTCTTGTTCCCTTCAGAATCAGACCCAAGCCCATTATTTGGCTGTGGGAGGCAGCACTCCTGGGTCTTCAGCCTCACTGTCTGCTTGCACCGGCATGGACCTTCTGTTCATCTGGTCACATGGGTCTAGTAATCCCTGTGTGTGTGTTTGCTGTGCCTTTGCTTCTGCTAAGTCTGCTGCCTAAAAGATCCTCTGAGCCACATCTCAACATCTAAATCCAGCTTCATTTCCTCATGGGATTTTATACTTTCTCACCTGCAATGAGAAAATCTTAGTTTGCTTCTAAGGCAAATGGACTAAATGTGCTATTTAGAAACACTCCCAGTAAGAACTGAGAAGATGAGGGGATTTGTTCTCATCAGATCTTGGCCAACGATGGGGCCCACAGGTAATAATGGAAAAAGAAGGACAGGAAATACTATTTATCTTTAATTGCACATCCTTATCAATGCAAAATGAACATTTACCCACAATATATGTACATTTATTCAGTGAAATTATATTAATTTACTGCTGTAAGAATGTACTATATTCATTATAAAATATATAATATGTTAATATTTGAAAGGATTAGGTAAAATTAAATACCAATGTTGCCTATTCTATTTTATTCCAATTCTAATAGTCTAATACCACAAGGATTACAAATGGGCACCCCATTAATACCATGACCGTTATGAACACATCAGGCTCCTTGCTGTGGCAATAACAACAATTACTGATAATTCTGTGATACTTTCTACTATGCCGAGCCAGATTATAATCAGTCACAGAGTAAAGATGCTGGGCTACAAACCTAAGAAATAGTAACCAGGGTTATTATGGTGCCTGACATCAGGGGGCACCATTTATATTAAATATTTTCTGTGACTAGTGCCCCCTAAATTTGTTCAGTGCACAACCTGTGCATCCCTGCACAAGGACCCTGTGCGCGTCCTAATCAGACCATGGCTGATTAGGCCCTGCAGACATTGTCCAAAGGGCAGGCTTCACATAAACTGAGCATGAGCAGGAGTGTTGGTCGCATGTGGATTCTTCAACCACACCCAAATCTAGACAGCAGAATTAGCATTGAGCAGCCTCTTTGACTGGATAACAGGTGGTGCCATATCAATACACACTGATGAAGGGACGAGACCACCCACTGGGAATCAAAGCCTGGAAGAGCTGACAGGGCTTGCATTTCAAAGATAAGAAACTCGAGTCCAGGTATGTTTCATACAAATTATTGACAAATTCATGTTGGAATTCCCTGCATTTTCCGCAATATAACATTGCTTGTGTCAGAATAAGCTATTAGGATATTTATTGAATGTTTACTTACTACAAAGCACTGTGCTTAATAAATGTACTTATTTCATGAATCGTTCAAACTCATTGTAATAAATAATAATTTAGGTTGGGGTTGGTGGTGGCTCACACCTATAATCCTAGCACTGTAGGAGGCTGAAGGGGGAGGATTCCTTGAGCTCAAGAGTTAGAGACAAGCCTGAACAAGAGTGAGGCACAGTCTCTACTAAAAACATAAAAATGAGCGAGGCATAGTGGCATGTGCCTGTAGTCCCAGCTACTAGGGAGGCTGAGGCAAGAGGATCACTTGAGCCCAAGAATTTGAGGTTGCTGTGAGCTATGATGCCACAGCACTCTACCCAGGGCAACTGAGTGAGACTCTGTCTCAAAAAATAATAATAATAATTTAGATTCCTATCTATGATACTTACTACATGTCAGATATTATACTAAAAAATTTAGATGCATTATCTTATTTAATCTTCCTAACAACCCCATGAGGAAGGCATAATCATAACACCCATTTTACCAGTGGGGAAGCTGAGGCTGAGAGAAGCTTAGCAATGGCAACAAACTTAATTTGCTAAGCTGGGTTTCAAATTCATGCAACCCGACTTCAAAACCTGCTCTAAAGTATATCCCACTTTCCACAATCAGTGATATCAGGTATTCATTTGTACCATTTCTCTTTGCAATTATCATTATCTGAATACACTCTTCCTTTTCATTAATCAGAATATCAGAATGCTGTCCTATCTCCTTCCTTCCCTCCCTCTCTCCCTCCTCCCACCTCTCTCTCCCCCCTCCCCACATACACAGCAAGAGATAGAATCATTGGTTTTCTCAGCCACACATTTCTTGAGAAGGGGTCCATAGCTGAAATGGGCATAACCTTCCCATTCACTCAGTAGCTCTGACTAAATTCTCTAGAGTTAACCATGGCTCTTTTGTCCTTTCCAGCCACATCAAATTCATTAGGAAAACCTTTGGGCTTTCTGTTCAAAGTGGTACCAGTCCTACTTGACCACACCCAAGCTGCTGTCCCTGCAACCCACCCTCATCTCGTGCCTGAAGTTTGTCAGTTGCCTCCAAATTATTCTCCTTCTTGCCACTTCTACCCTTCCTCAATACAGCCTGTTGTCAAAAAGGCAGCCAGAATGTTCCTTGCCAAACCGCCCGGTGACTCCTCACATCCCTCAGATAAAAGCGACAGTTCGTCCAATGGCCCATAAGGGCCTCTGTCTTCGGTAGCCCCCCAGCCTCACCTCCTACTCCCTCCCCTCTCACATCACTCTCTGTTCCCCACATCCACCCCAAAGCTGCAGAGTGTTACTTCACATAGCAAGGGAACTTGCAGATGTGATTCAACTCAGGATCTTAAAATGGGAGGATTATCCTGAATTATTCTGGAGGGTCCACTTTCATCTCAAAGATCCTCACAAGGGGGACGCAGGAGTCCTGTGACGGGGGCTGTGCAGCAGGAATGAGGTCAGCTTCTAGAAGCTGCAAAGGGGATGAAACGGATTCTCCCCTAGAGCCTCCAGAAGGAAGACAGCCCTGCTGCCACCTTAATTTTAGCTCCCTAAGACTCATTTCGGGTTTCTGACCTCCGGCACTGTAAGAGAATATTTGTACTTTTTAAGCCACCACGTTTTTGGTAATTGATAAAGCAGCTAAAAGAATTAATACACCTGTATCCAGTTTTATGTTCTCTATAGCATCAGCATCACTGGCCGTATTTTGCATTTACTTATTTGTCTATCGGTTGTTACTCCCACCACAATGCAAAGTGCACGAGAGCCAAGAATGATTTCCTCACTGTTGTAAACCCAGTGCCTGCCACAATATCTGTTGAATGAACAAATGAAATGATGTGTTTGAATTGATTCATTGGTATTTCCGTTTGGTTTAACACCCGTGATAGACTAATTTCTAGTGAGATAAGCGCTTTGCCAAATTTAGAAACAGTGTCTTGATGGGTGACGATGATGATGATGACACACCTTGAGTATTGCATGAAGTACCTTTATATAAAGATAATGATGATGATGACAACCCACCTTTATTACATGAGGTCGCATAGGTACTTCTGTCCTGAGAAACAATACAGCCACTCCTCACTTTTAAAACGTGTGTTTGCACGTTGTGACACAGCAGGGATGTGGATATGGGGGCTGGAAATTTGCTTGAATTCACCTGCTGGAGCGTCACCCCTGCCCTGGAGCCCCTCCTAACTCCCTCCCATACACCCTGTCCTGAATGTCTACAGCGCCCCCACTCTCTGTGTCATCCCTTATTAAGTTTTATTATAATTCCTCAAGCCAAGTCTGTCTTAACCAAACAAACTGTTGGTTTCTCGAGAGTAAGGACCCTACTGTATGCAGCTCTTTCCCCCAAATGCTCAGCACAGTACCAGGCGAGGTGTGTGCGGAACATCAGTGTGAACCAGGCACTGAGTTACGTGCTTTTCAAAAGGACCTTACAGCGGGCGGCGCCTGTGGCTCAAAGGAGTAGGACACCGGCCCCGTATGCTGGAGGTGGCGGGTTCAAACCTGGCCCTGGCCAAAAACTGAAAAAAAAAAAAAAAAAAAGGACCTTACAGCAATTAGAGAAAAACATGAAGTGGAAGATAATAAATTGATAAAATGTATTTCACTGGAAGTGTTACTGGGAAGTGTTCACCGGAAGTGAGTGTGGACTCGGGTTTTGGTAGGTTCGTAGAGTAACCATTTTTACTGGCAAGAAGTAAAAGTATTTACTAATACATTGTCTTCATTCATATTTTTAAAATTCATGCAAATTGACTAGTGTGGAGGATGTTGGGAAGGAGGGTCTTCCACCTTTATTCATGAAGATGGTTTATCTCTGAAATGCAATTTTCATTTTGATAATGTTCATAACCCTAATCTTTATTACATTAGCAGTCTGAAACAAAGATCACCAAAGTGCTATTTAAGTATTACAGGCATTAAACATTAACACTGGCTGTTAGTGCCTTACTACTACTACAATCATTGGACTTCATCAGAATTTCAGTTACGCTGTGCCAAAAGGGCAAGCCCAGTGACAGAGGTGACATTTACCAACCATGTACCTGCCAGTCCTGTGACCTTAGAAACATAAGAAGGAAACTCCAACACGTGACTGTAGATCTGACTTTCTCTCACAGGCTTTGGTTTCATTTTCAAAAATCATACTGACAAAAGGAGTTTAACCAGACAAAAATGTACTTAACGTCTGTCCCAACAGTAAGGATTTGAGCGGCAACTTCTGCTCACTCACGTGAACTCTTAAGAAGTGCTTTGCCTGTGGTATACAAAAGTCGATGCACTTTAAATGCCCTTTCCAGTTTTTGCAATTTTTAAGAAGTCCTGGGCGCACTCTGCAGTGACCGATTTAATCAGTCCTACTCTCGAGTATCTGTCTATCGAGGCCCAAGGACCACCACGCCATGCACCTTTCCCCAGTTGCTCAGAGCAAAGTAAAGCCCCAGTTACACCCCCTGAATGCGCAGGCAGCCCTTACCTTCACAAAGAGGCTAATCTCAGGGTCCATGGAAGTTGCTTCTTTCTCTTCCCAACCATCAGCATCAGAGTAGCAGGGGAAGGCGTCTTGGCTGGCAGAGAGGGCCTTGCTGTGGCTGGCAAAGAAGGCCTTGCTGTGCTGGATGGTAAATCTTGAAGGAGAAGGTAAGTCTTTCCCCATCAGGCTTCCGTTCTCCTGAGGCTCTTCTGGGTAGGGCTCCTGGTCCTGAGATGGAGAATGCAACTCTGCCATCGGGATGCCTCTGTCCTCCTGGGGCTCACCAGGCTGAGCATCATGGGCCTGACAGCAGACCTCATCAGGCAGGAGGTAGCCTCTTTCTGGTTGGGAAGAGGCCAGGCTGCTCTCTTCAGCCCCCCTGGCATAGACTGACACAGAATCATACACATGGGTGGCACATAAGTTGTTTTCTGGCCTTGGGTCTTCGTGGACATCATGGCAATGGGGAACTTCCTTTTCTTCTGGCTGGTCAGGAACCTCATGGGGCCTCTGTTTTTCGATTGTGTCGTAGATGTTACCGTAGTCTTCGTCATCCATGTTTACTGATCTGATAAATATGTTTGCAGGCAAACCTGAGTAGATCTGAAATGAGGAAAGGGACAGAGGATCCTGCACTGCCCTGCAGAGGAATCAACGGGCTTTGGTAAGGCAGTGACTAATGACAGCTCTCAATGACAGGTCTCGGCAATCATTCACCGGACACTTTAATAAGCAAACCCCAAGTCCATTGAGCAGAAGATAAAGCTTACACACTCAGTTAACTCCTTCACTTCTGAAGACATTTTCTATAGACCCAGGGGAGATTCTCAGGATAAACCAGAAGTTGCATTGAATTATCATCCCAGGATACACTGACATTCTGGATATTTAACTGTTGGTGACTAATAGAGCCCCCTCCTTGGACTGCCTCTGAATGCATACAACATTGAAGACCCTCCTGCAATTCAGTGGAGAACCACAATTCTTCATAACGGTAACTCATCTATTTACAGCCAAATTTGTTACACCAAACAATTCTTTATATATTGATACCCTATGATAAATGAATTGTACATGCCCCAGTTGGGTAATGAATGACATTCAAGTTTCTTATCTGGAGCCACCAGTAGGTGATTAAATAGCAGAAGGAAAAGAAGATAAAAAACGCTCTGGCCTATGGGTACCTCAGGACAGAGCACTCAAAATAAGGGACTCAAAAATTCATGGCTTTCGTTTTTATTTTTCTCTCTCTTAACTCTGTCATCATCACAGTCAAAAAAATACCCACCAAGATCCTGTTAGGTACAGTACACTGAACAGAGCCCTGAACAAAAGAGTTAGAAGGTACAGTCTCTGTCCCCACGGGGCTTTTAAATATAGTTGGGGGCCAGGAAGAGACATGAAAATAAAACTACTGGCTCGGCGCCTGTGGCTCAATCGGCTAAGGCACCGGCCACGTACACCTAAGGTGGCAGGTTCAAATCCCCAGCCTGGGCCTGCCAAACAACAATGAGGGCTGCAACCAAAAAAAAAAATGGCCGGGCGTTGTGGCGGGCTCCTGTGGTCCCAGCTACTTGGGAGGAGGAGGCAGGAGACTCGCTTGAGCCCAGGAGTGTTGGAGGTTGCTATGAGCTGTGATGCCATGGCACTCTATCCAGGGGGATAGCTTGAGGCTCCGTCTCAAAAAAAAAAAAAAAAAAGAAAAGAAAAGAAAACTACTGAAGGTTTTACTAGAGCAACTGGCCCAGGTACGGAATAGGCGGTAAAGAACTGTACGCCCAAGGCTGTCCAGTTGATGTCACCTACAGATGCTGAAAAAAATATGTGCTCCTTATTTTTTAATCTGGTACCGCAAGCTGCTAATTACCACTTCTCTTCACCACCCCATGCATTATCCTTTTCTGTGAAGTGACGAGTCTGGTCGTACAGGGACTTTAATGTCTAGAAATCACATGAAAACTGAAGAAGTGCACCTGCGCTTGGCAGGTCTCAAAGCATTTGACGGGCATCTTATCAGCAGAAGCCGGTCGTACTCCTTGTCTCCAATGTTGTATCCAAGAGTCTTCTACAGGGGACTAGAGCGGTATTTCTACAATCCTAGCTTTGGGGACAGCTTAAAGAATAAATAAGAGGACAGAGGTAGACTTTAAAGGATACTGATAAGGGTCCTTTATCTTATTGAAAAGTAAGGCTTGGCTTGGCTCGGCGCCCGTAGCATAGTGGTTATGGCAACGGCCACATACACCAAGGCTGGCAGGTTCAAACCCAGCCTGTGCCAGTGAAACAACAATGACAACTGCAACAAAAAATGGCTGGGTGTTGTGGTGGGTGCCCATAGTCCCAGCTACTTGGGAGACTGAGGCAGGAGAATCTCTTGGGCCCAAGAGTTTGAGGTTGCTGTCAACTGTGATGCCATAGCACTCTACCCAGGGCAACATAGTGAGACTGGTGTCTCAGTAAAAAAAAAAAAAAAAAAAAGAAAGAAAGAAAAGAAAAGTGAGGCTTAATGGGTCCAAATACATGATAAAGTATCACATGTTTCAGAATCAGGCATTTATACCTGAAGGAACCCCAGCTCAAAAACTCCCCTCATGGCTCGGTGCCTGTGGCTCAAGTGGCTAAGGCGCCAGCCACATACACCTAAGGTGGCGGGTTCGAATCCAGCTCGGGCCCGCCAAAAAAAAAAACAACAATGACGGCTGCAACCAAAAAAATAGCCAGGCATTGTAGTGGGCGCCTGTGCTCCCAGCTACTTGGGAGGCAGAGGCAGGAGACTCACTTGAGCCCAGGAGTTGGAGGTTGCTGTGAGCTGTGATGCCACTGCACTCTACCCAGGGGGATAGGTTGAGGCACTGTCTCCAAAAAAAAGAAACTCCCTTCATAATTGTAGAGCTGAAGAATACGTACAAGATCATTCAGTCTAACATTGTATTTTACATTTGAAAAAAAAATATCCTAAATCTAGAAAAGCAACCGAATGGTCTAAGTTCACACCAGGAGCTCGCGACAGACCAGACTCTGGCTACAGTCTCTGACCCTCCAGCTCAGTACCTTTCTGTCACTAACTCCCTCCCTCTATGCAGTGCTTTCCAACCTTTCCTTCATGATCACATACTGTCCCTCAGCTCCCAAGGGCGTCTCTTGAGATATTTTTCCCCAAGAAGTTAAAACACCGCACATCTGTCTGCACACTGCACATACATCTGTGCTATACATATTTTTAAAAGTCAGACAGATTTGATTTTTTTTGCCTCCCAAGAATCAATTTTCACACCCCCAGGAGAGGGGGTGGGTGATGCCGCTCCTTTTGACAGTGCGTGCTCTCATTACTAAAATGCTCATAGCCGGTAGCTCATCATCCAACACTGGGTTCTATGCCCTTCTGGGTTATTATAGTGTAAGCTGGCGGCCATCGTGCAGTGGTTAGCACACAGGCCCCACATACCAGGAGTAGTGAGTTAAAGCCTCACCTGGGCCTGATAAACAAAAAACCCTCAAAACTCAAAGAAACAAAGAATAATAGTGTATAGTGTGCATATGTATATAACACATTACCAGGTCCTTGCAACAATGACCCCGTGATGAAGGCTGAGGTTGGTTAAGCTTAGGGTCCATAATCACATATATATTTCATAAAAATGTAATTACATCTGAACACATCTGTCATGATTTATATTTATAGGTTGTAATAGGAAACAAGTCAGCCTGTTAAAATGTCCCCTTCTCAATAAAGCCACTCTGCCCTCTTCGAAATGACAGCCCATCCAAATTCCATCCTAACCCCATCCCATAACTAAAAACCCTGACCTTACTTTTCCCTCTTCTTAAATAATATTTATTACCATCTAATAAGATATTAGATAAAACAAACATTGCTTGTTTATCATATCTAGAATTTATTTTCTCTCTTCTCCTACTAGAATATAAACCTTTATGGGCATAAATCTTTCTCCACTTTTTTATCATTGTCTTAAGCACCTTGTCCAGTGCCTGGTCATTTTCTTTCTGTATTATCTATATAAATGTTGTCTGTCTACCATACTGTACTATGCTGGAAACCCCTGAAGGGATACATTTGGAACCAATGCGTTTTTTTGTTTTGCGTGTACAAAAACTCAGTTTGGTTAGTTCATCAAGAGTTTACCAACTATTACAGAACTCAGTCACTTTAAACTCAAACAATATCAGTTTAGAAACTAAGCCAGGTGCAGTGGTGTGTGCTGTAACCCTGGATGCTTGGGAGGATAAGATGACAGGGTCACTTGAGCCCAGGAGTTCGAGACCAGCCTGGACAATGTGATGAGATAACCTATCTTTAAAAAAAAAAAAGGGTTTTCCACTATTCAGCCATAAAAAAAGATGGAAACTTGGGCAGCACCTGCGGCTCAGTGAGTAGGGAACCGGCCCCATATACCAAGGGTGGTGGGTTTGAACCTGGCCCCAGCCAAACTGCAACAACAACAAAAATAGCAGGGTGTTGTGGGCACCTGTAATCCCAGCTACCTGGGAGGCTGAGGCAAAAGAATCGTCTATGCCCAGGAATTGGAGGTTGCTGAGAGCTGTGACGGCCAAAGTGTCTCAAAAAATAAAAAAAGATGGAAACTTTACATCTTTTGTACTAACCTGGATGGAGCTGAAGAACATTCTCCTTAGTGAAGTATCCCTACTTACTAAGAAGTGATATTGATACAGGGCGGGTGGCACCCCAGATAGCAGCGCCCCAGCCAGCACAGGGGGAGCTGAAGGAAGCCATCTCTCCCTTTGGGGGTGTTGGTGCAAGCCAGCGGTTAGAGGAGTGTGGAGGGTGGGGTGGGGTGGGGGTGGGGCCCTGCAGTAGGCTCCAGTGGCCAGAGCGCTGGACAACTGCTGGGGGAACACCTCCAGGTTGTCAGCTCAGGGAGCCAAGTGGGGGTCTCCCTCCTCTTGCACTTGCAGCAGGACATGGAATCCCCCATTTCCTGGGCCTGGTCAATTTCATGTAAGTTTCCTGGGCCTGGTCAATTTCATGTATGTTTCCTAGGCCTGGTCAATTTCATGTATGTTTCCTAGACCTGGATAATTTAATGAATCTACTGTACCCATTCA
This sequence comes from Galagoides demidoff, assembly GCA_963574575.1. Lineage (NCBI taxonomy): Eukaryota > Metazoa > Chordata > Mammalia > Primates > Galagidae > Galagoides > Galagoides demidoff. The sequence continues at coordinate 2,898 of CAUYQV010171976.1, read as the reverse complement.
GTCATGCGCTCATTCACCTTGCCCTTAGCAAGGAACTGTATCCATTCATTACACATTCTTTCACCTTGCCCTTCCAGAAGGGTCTGTATCCATTCATTCATACACTCATTCATCTTACCCCAGTAGAAGGGACTATATCCACTCATTCCTTACCAAGTACTGGCCAAATCTAAGTACAAAGGACTCATGCCACACCCCTAGATAAAGAACCCAGGCAGAGAGGAAATTTTCTGACATAAGTCTTTCCCTCTGCCAGGTGCTTTGGTGCTTTTTCTCTATTCTTTTCTGTAAAATAAATCCTGTCTTACCGCTGATCTGTGGTCCGTGGATTCATTCTTCAAATCCTCGAGACCAAGGACCTACTGAAGAAGAAATTCCGATATCAAGATGGAATGGAAAAGAAAGTATCCAATAGATAAACAACTACAGACCCACACAAAGAAAAACACAATTAAATTCAAGTTGAGGGGGAGGGCAGAGGAGGGGACAGGGGAGGAGGGAGGAGGACTGGCAAACCATCACCTAATGCACGCAATGTGAGTGTATACAGCACACCCTCTGGGTACTCCCGTTAAGTTATGGGAGTTCAAACCAACCCATAACTCTCTAAAACACTACTGTAGGTGTAGACAGGCCAGGCAGAGGAATCTGTATTATGCTCATAGTGCTGGTAGCTTCCTGACCATCAGTGCTGATAGGGAGAGATCATCAATAAAGCTTTCAGCATATGTCACACCAGTTATGTAACCCAGTCACCATCGAAGGCCCCCACAATCCTTACACACTTGGGGGGTAACTATGCCTAAAATTCTCATTTTTTCAGCTTTCCCATTATTTTCTCTGAAAATAATCATCCATCCCTGTATCAGTGTCTATTCTGCCCTTTTATCAGTTTCTATTTTTAAAAATCCACTCACAGTCTCATGCTTATAATGTTAGCACTCTGGGAGGCTGAAGTAGCTTGAACTCAGGAGTTCAAGATCAACCCAAGCAAGAGCGAGACCCCTTCTCTACTAAAAACAGAAAAATTAGCTGGGTATTAGGGCAGGTGCCTGTAATCCCTTAGCTACTTGGGAATCTAAGGCAGGAGAATCCCGAACCCAGGTGTCTGAGGTTGCTGTGAACAATGATGCCAGGGCATTCTATCCTAGGCAACAGAGTAAGACTATGTTTTTTTAAAAAGTCCACTTATAGTTATCAACTTAAAATAATCAAAGGATCAGAATGCAGTTCAGAGGGAGTTTATTGAAGCCCAAAAGGAGAGGACTGCAGCAGGGGACACACTTAACTATTTGCCTTGGCCAACGCTCTGGAGAACAAAGGAGATGCTCAAATTTTTAAAGAAAAAAAGGAGAAGGGGTGATTGCACAAGTTGTTCATTGGGAATTCTCATTGGTTTACAGAAATAACACGGGTTAGTGATTGGCTATGCACTGCTGAACTACAGGGTCTATGGTATTTTACCACTTCTTGGCATCAGTTAGCCAGGAGCCTTCGTAGCATGTGACTTCTAGAGATAATTTAACTCAAGGGAAAGTGAAAGGTGACTTCTGTTACATTTCAAATGCCTTTCTGGGTCTGACAGTTAAAAGGGCTTGAATTCCACTGATAAAAGGTATTTTTGTTTTTCACATCCAAAAATGTCATAAGGAAAGTACCTTTAATGGAGACCGGGGTCCCGGGGAGCAGTCCCATCAGTGGGTACCTTGCTCCACCCTTCAATAGCTTCCCCTCCAGTCTCTGGCTCCACCCTTCCTCCTGCTCCCTGCCGCCTCCTCCTTCCCTTCCTGCACTCTCTGAGGAACCATCAATCCTTCCAGTGTCTCCCACAGACAATCTTTCACTCTAGCTCCACCCACATAAGGTTTGGGGGAGAGGTCTCTCCACTTTCTTCCCATAACAGGCTTTTCCAAGAATTTCTTCAGAACTTACACAGCACCTTCTCTGAGGAGAATTCTAATGGTTATGATGGGCTCCATCTTGTTACAGTTATGTTTGGATTTGGCGACTCCCTGATGAGATTTTTGGGACATTGTAGACTCAGTGGCCTTGAATTTCCAAATAGAAGAAGAATCTCTGAATTGCTTGATCTTTAAAACATGGGGCTGACTCAACTCCCAGAGAACACAGGCAGTGTCAGGGCACCTCTGACTGTGGGTGCAAGCCGTGTCATTGCTCTGCCTGGGCCACCCTTTTCACAATAGTTCTCATCAGTGGTTTGCAGAGGGTGAGGAAGGGGAAACAGGGTCTGTCCCAAAGGGCTGTTTAAAAGGGGCTTGGGATCTTCTCAGCATTACAAGGTGCAGGGGATCGGGTCAGTTGTAGGCCTAAGCGTCCTACAGAGTTCAACTTGACTTTCACTAGGAAGGCTGACTTGAGTTTAGTATCAGTTCCTTCTAGCCAATCAGAAAATCATCAAACCATAGACTCCCAGAACAGGAAGAGGTGGGAGGCCAAACCTGTGACTTACAACATGACCCTCTCATCTGAGGTAGCTCAGTGAGGCATGTGGGTTACAGGAAGATGAGCACAAATGGTTGGCCTCAGAAAAGCAAGAACACACTTACAGAAAAGGAAGTAATTAGTGAGTTCACTTAAGAAAGGCAAGTTTATATCCAGTACCAGGACCTCCACTTGCTTTCCTGTCTTCTTCTCCCCACTGGCCCACCCCTCACTGCCACTCTTCCCCTGTCAGGAGCCACTCACTCTTAATAAGACTGTGAGCATGATGGCTTACCCTCATACTGATAGTTTCATTCAAAGAATGTAAACTCTAACCCAAAGGAATGAATAGCTAATGGTGAAATTTTATTTCCACTTTTCAGGGAAGATCTATTTCTAGTCTCCTGTTTCCTCTACTAACTCTCAGTTGTCTTCTCTGTGAAATGGGAATAATGG
>CAUYQV010171973.1:0-26413 GCA_963574575.1 Galagoides demidoff | reverse complement strand
ACTAAATCTTCCAGCCCCACCCCTGATTGATGTTGCTGGCAGAACAGGACAGAACAACTTCACGGAATTTTTTTCTGTCCCAGCTAGGGGAAATGGGAGAGGGAGCAGAGGAGAGGGGGGAGGATGGGTGGAGAGAGGGTGATTGATGGGACCACACCTATGGTTCAGCTTACAAAGGTACATGTGAATCATTTTAAATGTGGAGTATAAATGTCTTAACACAATAACTAAGAAAATGACATGAAGGCTATGTTGACCAGTTTGATGAAAGTATTTCAGATTGTGTATATAACCAGCACACTGTGCTCCATGTCTGCATTAATGTACATAGCTATGATTTAATAATAAATAAATAAATAGCTACTAAATCAAAATGACCGAGTTACCCAATTTAATTTGTATATGAGATGACATGCAATTTTTCAATATGAAAAATATTTCTCACATCAAATATAACATAATTCTACAAGATTAATATGCATATAATATATCCTTTATATATGTATGTATAAAAGTAATATAAGTTGAGTAGCAATTTCCTTCCATATGATTTCAGAGGTGCACATGCTTTGACCCAAAAGTTAAAATTCTCATAATATAGTCTACAAAATTATTAATAATAGACTTCTAGATAAGATAAACATACAGAGATGTGTACTCCAAAACTGTTTCCTCAGACAAAAACAAAAACACAGAACAATTAATTGTTCTGCATTTTTTTTATATGTGTGGCAACAAAGGATAAAAGATAAAAGGTAAATATTTTTGGCATAGCCTTATAACAGATTACCATACAAACATTATAGATAATATCAGTAATTTCTGAATATTTAACACATCCACAGTATAAGACTGTGAGACAAAAGAACAGTGAAATGATGATCTACACAGTGGTGAAGAGAATGATGTTGGAGTATAGCTAACCAAGAGATAGTGTTCTGAAAATTCACTTAATGCTGCTGTAACTTTTCCATAGTTGCCTTCCATACCTATTTCTAATGTGTGTCCCCATCTATGAAGTGGGTATAATAAAACATACTATGTAGGATTTTTTTCTGAGTAATAATGTTCTAACCAATTAAAGGAATACTAATAACAATGTATGACAATGCTATGACTACATACACATACGTTTCAATAAAATGTATATACATATTAAGAAAGAAAAAAATCTATTAAAATTGTAACATCCAATTCTTGTTTGACTTCTACAATTACAAGAGATAGGAGATACAATATACAAAATAACAAACGTTATCAGTATTTATTAAACATTACAACTATAATAGTTTTTTCCTTTTTTGAAATGTGTACACATTTTTAGTACCGTGTGTGTAGACACCTGTACATATTTCTACAAGTGTACATCTGCAAAGGAAGACATCAAAGTATGGATGTTGAAGGCAGTTACAAATTACAGGATACAGAAAATGGATGATGGTCTTCCACTACGAAAATGTTCTATAGGTATACTTTGGTTTTTATGAAACAAAATCTTCATCCTTCAAAGATTAGAATATTAACACAGCAAAATAATTGCTGGGGGTATAGTTCTGAATATTCTACAAATAAAAAATCCTAGGATTGTAAGAGAGTTGATCATTCTTCCAAAACCTCATCTCAGCAATTTTATGTTACTGATATTTTCCCTTGCATCCACCTTGCTCTTAACTTTTTAAATGTCATTCTCTAACCATTTTAGGATATGAAAGACTAAGGACCTAAATTGCATATAATATACCACACATGGGGACCATGGGGAAGACCTAGACTTTCTTATTTTCTGTGAGGCACTAGTAAAGAGATTTCTGCAACAGATACAGGAATCTGAGCTGGGAGATGACACAAGAGGAATAAAGGTGAGTAAATCAGAACAAAACTCTGAGAGAAGTTACATATAAAAATGGTTCAAAAAGCAGAGAAGTTTTGACCTGAAGTTAATAAATTTAATGCATTTTTTAATGTAATTAAAATTTAACTCAAAAGACTGTGGTAAATAACAAAGTTTTAAATAGAAGTAAAGTTGTACTGGTAACAGTCACAGGATTTAAAAAAATATGTTTAAAATTATGGAAAAAAATTTGTCCCTGGAAATCTGGGGGTAGACTAAAATGTCTGAAAAAAAATAGAGGATCAGTATGCAAATTTAAAATCAAAATTAATGTTGACTTCCCATAATACAAAGCATCAGTTTAAATTTAAACATTTTAAAAAATCAGGGCCAATTAAATTAAAGTACAAATGAAAAATAAAACGTAATCCCATAAAATTTATTCATGGGTTTTCACATAAAGTACACAATCTATGAATAGTTAAATACTTTTATGGTTGCCAGAAAAAGTCTCTTCCTCCCTATAGTGCAAATAAAAAGTTGAGGGGCTCAAAGGTCGTCAAAGAAACTGCCCAGGAGAAACTGAGCTGTATCTATTGTCTCTGTTCCCACCTCTCAAACTACACAGGCGAAGTTCGTATTTGGCGCCTTAATACTAAACAGGTCCAGCCGTGGCGGCGGAGACGGAGGCCGACAGGGGATAAGCGCCTACACCTGGCTGGCCACGCCAGCGCTGTGCAAACACTCCCAGGATCAGCCCGTGCGGGCCTCCGTCCCGCCTGCACGTGCACGTGACCTTCCCACAGCTCACCGCGAGGGAGCGGCGGGTCGGACAGAAGCGCTCGCCAGCGACCCTGCGGCTCCAGGCGCCGAGATGGCTCCCGGACTTCCCTGGTGAATTCAGCAGGTGCCTGGAGACCAGGAGCCTACTTTGTGTTCATTCTGGGTTCTGATATGGCTCAAGAATAAAGTAGTTTCTAAAAGTTTCTCTCACACACGACCGATATCTATATCCTTGCTGTTTTTCAGCATAGTAGAGTTAAGTGTAAAATAACTTTCTTTTTTTTTCTTTCTTTTTTTTTTTTTTTAAAACCAGTGCTTCAAGAACAAAGCGTTTAAGGTCGCATCGTCTGGAAAATCCTACGGTGTATAGATTACGTAGCCACATTCTTACAGGTTGATCCTGAAATGCTGAATTTGAAATGTTAAGAGCATTGGTTACAGGAGCACATTCCCTAAGATAAATATTTAGACAGTTGTACTGGACACAAAATCACAAGAATCTGAAATGACACTATCCACACGTTTAAGTGGATTCCCATTCCAATTTCTCACTGAACATATTTTATATAAAACATAATTTGGCTTAATCAAAATCCACAATCTACAGTGGATGTGCAGTTTAAATATTTTAGGATTTTTGGTCATACAGTCATGAAGTAACCTTAGGTTCTCCACCTTCTACCATACATATAAATTGAGATATTACGTATCTTAAATGAAAAACAGTAATATTTTCCTAAAATATGTACTCACATGAACTCAGAAATATTTATATTTACATAATTAAACATATTACCTAATAGGGAAATAATTCAAATAAATAGCCAAAAATTTCAAAATATGTTTGCTATGCATGTAGGTAGTGTACTTGGTATAATACTCAGAATATATAATGATCTAAAATTAATTAAAACACAAAAGCAATCTAATTTTTAGAAATGTTTCACTCATATAAATAGTTTCCCAAGGAGAGAACAAATAAAAACAAGAGAGGGAGGGTAAATGATGGGACCACACCTATCGACCATCAATTGGAAAGGTGCAAGTCAAATCTATCAAGTATAAAACACAAATGTCTTAACACTGTGATTAAGTAAATGACATGAAAACTATGTTAATTAGTAGGATGTAAGCACTTCAATTTGTACAGTCAATCAATGCATTGAATCCCACAAAGGCATAAATTTATTATGCCTTATATTATGCCCATATATGACTTAATAAAAAAAACAATAAAATGTATCCTTAAAAGCTACAATAGAACTAATAAAGAAGATATATTTTAGCCTAAATGAGGAAAAGATGAATTGCTAAGATTCAGGCTTGACAAATGCATATTCAGTTTGGTACTTACACATTTTAAGGTATATGTATTACTGAAGCCTTGTGTAATCCATCAATTTTTTATTACTGAAATGTGAAATTTATGAAAATGTTTTCTGCAGCATTGTCTGCAAAACTGAAAAATAAAAAGTAGAATAAATATTAATCAATTGGCCATAGACATTAAAGGGAGACATATTTTGGAATATGAAGTGCTAACAAAAACAATGTAGCCATATAACTAAGCATATGGAAAGAGGTCTATGACATACCACAAATAAAACTAATTGTAAAATATAAAATGCAAAGATCACATATGGAGCTAGTTCTGTTCAGTATGTTTTTATTCATATTAAATATAAAGAGATCTATACATAGGCAAATATGGATCTAGGTGAATGTAATTGAAACTATGAAAAATCTAATATGTATTTATATCTTAAAATCAGTATCTATCTCCAAATCTCTGCCTTTCTAGAGGTATATATGTACATTCAGTTGAATAAATTTGTAAATGCCCTCAAAAATCTGAGTCATGCACATGTTTTAAAAGTAATATGTAATTAAATTGGAAAAGTGATAGTATGTATAATTCTTTAAATTTATAAGCTTTGAATATTTAATAAATCTAACTTAATATTTATTAAATCTAACTTAAAAGGCTTTTAAATCTGCTTTTCATTAAAATATATCACCACTGGTTTCTTGGATTCTGTTCTTTCCAGGATTCTGATCTCTTGTCTTCACAGTCATCACCAATATCTTTGGCAGCTGCTGGGGACCTGGGTTCTTGGTAATTTAATTTTAGTTTGTTTCATACTTCCATTTTTGGATGACAGATGGCGCTGTATCATGGCTTTCTGATAGTTGCATAAATTTTTAATACTGACACCTCACAAATGAGTAAGCTAGATTTTTAACTAAGAAAATGGAGTTGTTTTCAGAGCTCAACTATTCCCTTCAAGGAAGGGATATTAAAGTAAATTTTCGCAGGAAGAGTTTAAGAGACTACAAGGGACTAAAGGCAGTTCCTCTTACAATATAATATTGTTTTCTAGATTCAGGGCCTCTTCCACAGCCTAAAGTCCCAGGAATAATAAATACTAATTTAGTAAACAGTGATCCTGGAGGAAAATATTTTGTTTCTGTGTGTATATTTTGGTAGCAATATGAAGAAAATAGAAGAAATAGGAGAAGCAGTACTGGAAATTTTTAGGTAATAATAAAACAAAAACATAAATGTACAGTGAATGACCTCAATAAAGGCAATTGCTTTAAAAAATTTTTAGAGCACAAGCAAATTTCCAAAGCCTAGCAATCTTCAAGCTATTAGCAAATTTTTCCATAAGCCACTTAGTTTTAGGATATTTACAAGGGTTTATGGGCCCCTGCCTCATGGTTTAATGAATGCATTTGTTACTTCCATATGGTCCACAAGTCCTGGCAAAAAAGAGATAACAGAAAAAGAATGTAAACTTGGATATAACCCAACTTTGCAGAGAAAATTCATATATCATAAATGAGATATTTCAAGTCAGATAAGCAAGAACTAAAGAATTTGTCTTTGGAAGAAAATAATGTTTGGGTAAGGAAGAGCTTGAAAAAATGTAGGAACATATCAAAGTATACAGAAGTCATCTGGAAGGAGCTGGAATTTGTGCATCAAAATACAGGGGCCGGGGTTGGCGCCTGTGGCTCAGTGAGTAGAGTGCCGGCCCTGTATACCCAGGGAGGAGGGATCAAAGCCGGCCACACTGCAACAAAAAATTGCTTGGCATTGTGGCAGGTGCCTGTAGTCCCAACAGCTACTCGAGAGACTGAGGCAAGAGAATTGCCTAAGCCCAAGAGCTGGAGGTTGCTGTGAGCTGTGACGCCACAGCACTTTACCCAGGGCAACAAAGTAAGGCTCTTTCTCTAAAAATTTTTTTTTAAAAACACAGTCCAAAAGAAATAATACCCTTTTGTGCTTGAGTATGATGTTACCATGTTACAGAATTACATGATTATGCTTTTGTAATAAAAGACTAGTATAGATTACCAGCTCATAAAAGAGGGCATTGTTTGTGTCATTATTTGCAATTTTCATTGTTTGCAAATTTGTAAGTATTTGTAATTCTGTAACATAATAACATTACACAAACACAAAAGGGTATTCCCTCTGCCAGATCCTGTAGGAAATGAAGTATTAGATTACCTCCTAAAACATTGAATAAATGTTCACAAGTCCATACTTATGTAAGTATTTAATAAATCAATAAATGTGAAAAATAGGCAATATCCCATGCAGAAGAATTGCAAATAATTTATGGAGATGCTCCTTCCTCAAGGAGTTAGAACACTTCTCCTCAATAAAATGTGGGCTGCTCATGGTGACTTCTTTCTTAAGAATATAGTATGTAGCTGGGCATTGTGGCGGGTAGTCCCAGCTACCTGGGAGGCTGAGGCAAGAGAATTGCTTAAGCCCAAGAATTGGAGGTTGCTGTGAGCTGTGATGGTACAGCTCTCTACTGAGGGCGACATGACTCTGTCTCAAGAAAAAAAAAATAATATAGTATGGAAATGTGGAGAAAGGAGTACTTTGACAGTGGAGAACCCTGAGAATCATTATCTCTAGTGTTAACAGCCACCATCAACAATTATAGGTCATGTTGATATGTACCATTGATAGGATATTATAAAAATGGTACTTTACCTTGGTAAACCTTATCTCCCAAATCCACAGTCAAATAATGAGAAAAACATTAAATAGTTCCCATTGAGAGATGTTTTACAAAATATTTGACCAGTAGTCCTCAAAAGGATCAAAGTTATGAAAAAAACAAAAACAAAAATACCTGGTCACAGTCTATAGGAGCCTAAGCAGACATCACAAATAAATATCATGTGGAAATGTCATGTGGTATTGCGAATGAGATCCTGGAACAGAAAAAGTATGCCAGGGGAGCACTAGGGAAACTTGAATAAAGTACAGATTTTAGTGAATAATCACATGGTAATAGTGGTTCATTCACTGCAATAAATGCATTATACATACATAGACTGTTACCAGTGGGGAAACTAGGTGTCGAACATTTTGAAGTATCTTCAGTAGGAACTCTGAAGGAACATAGGAACACTTTGTACTATCTTCACAGCCTTTCTGTAAATTCGAACTGTTTATAAAAATTTTAATTTAAAAATAGATAAGATTAGTAATGTATATCAACCTAATGAGTGAAATGGGAATCATGAGTCCAGACCAATATGAATGAACAAATGAATGAATGAGGGTGAAGGGAAAACAGCAGAATGCTAAATAGAGAACTGAAGAATGAATGATAAAGGAGTTACAAAGTCATCAATTTGTACTTAAACAGTGATCAAAAATATTACAAAGGATCTCCCTGCGAAGTTCTTTCATTAATTGTAAAGGAAAAATTTTAATCGTGGAGAAACTTAAGCTTTTCTCTTAACCAAGTAGGCAAAGTTAACATCACAGATATTGGTACAAACCAACATCATGTGCCTCTTGAGAACATTCTCTGAGAAGGACACAGCATTACTTCCATAGCATCCTTGTTAAAATGGGCAACATAAATCTAACCAAGGGGCAACAGCAGAGAAACACGAATTGAAAGGTACTTATAAAATCAGTGACTTGTACACTTCAAAAACAGAGAAGTCTAGAATCACAAGAAGCACTGAACAATTATTCCAGATGAAAGGTGTCTAAAGCAACATGAAAATCAATTGTAACATGTGATCTTGAATCTTAATGGGGGAGAGAGAAATAGCTATAAAGAACTTACTTGGGACAATTGACAAAACTTGACTATAGATTGTAAATTAAAAGAATAGAAATTCAATAGATCTTAACTACCTGAAATATACTTATGCAAGAAGATGTCAGTGTTACTAAAAAGTCTATCTACAATATTTAGGGAAAAAAGAACATACTTCATCTAATTTTCAGATGATGTGGGGAAAAAGTGTGAGTGGGGGAGCCTGGGTCTATCCATGTCTCTAAATACAAGCAAAGGTAAGAATTATAAATCTATTGTAGCACAATGTAAACATTTAAACAACATGTGAATGATGACTCTGGGTAAAAAGAGCATAGGGGCCTCTTCTAGTCTTAAAACATATTTAAGTTTAAATTATTATTGTGGTAACAAAGTTTCAAAATATAATTTTGGGATGATTTACTATTTCATCCAGTCCTGTAAAAATTGCTTATCTATCAGAACATTTATAAAACTGAGTTTAAATTAACATGGAATATTGTCTAAAAATAGTGAGGAAACCTATGTACTGGAATGGAATATTTGCAATATGTATAAATGACTAAGGTTTTTTCCTAGAATGTAGACAAAGAACTTCTACAAAAGACAGAGTAATGCCTAATTCTCCCCAATAAAAGAATATGAGTAATTTATATCCAATAGGTAATTCACAGAAGATAAAATACAAATTTCAAAAAAAATCTATGAAAATCTGAATAACCTTATGGAGAATTAAGAAAAATTAAAATATACTGTATTTTTCTGATTAAAATAATAATTTCAAAAATGTTAGTTTATAGTCAAGGTCAAAGGAGTGAAAAGCAGGTGCTCTATATTAATCGGGAGAGTGTCAATCAACACATCAATTTTCTTTCTCTCTTTCTTTCTTTAATTATTTCTTCCTTTCTTTCTTTTTCTGTTTTTTGTTTTTGTTTTTGAGACAAGGTCTTACTCTGTCATCCTGGGTAGAGTGCCATGGCATCATCACAGCTCACAGCAACCTCAAACTCTTGGACTTGAGCAATCCTCTTGCCTCAGCCTCCCAAGTAGCTGGGATCACATGTGTGTGCCACTACACCTGGCTAGTTTATTTCTATTTTTAGTAGAGACAGGATCTTGTTCTTGCTCAGGCTGGTCTTGAACTCCTGAGATTGAGTAATCCACCGGCCCCTGCCTTCCAGAGTGCTAAATTTTTAACATTGCTTATAATGCCTATGATAATTACTCAGCAAGCAAACAACCATCTGGAATTCTAGAATCAAATAACTACTGGAAGCAGATGATAGCTTTTATTTTCCATATTTCAATTTATTTTATATGTGCATTTAAAGATTCCATTTAATAAAATCATAAACATGGAAAGGAAATACTCCAGAAATGTGGAAATAAGGCCAAGATCAATGATAAACTAAGTTACCACAGTGATTAGCTGGTATGGTTGAATAATTCCAGTTATGTCTGATGAAATATTTGCAAAACGAATGGGTACTACAAATAATTAGTATGTTTTGGAATGTTCAGAGAGGATAACAAGTTCCTGATTCTTAAATGAAAAAAAAACTGAACAAGTTTTATTTTATTTATAATATTTTCATTGTTTTCATTACCTCAATCATCGACAAAAATTTGAAAAATGCTTTGAAGGGTCATTATCTTATTCCTGGTTTTCTTACTCTAAACATAGATATCTATCTCAGGTGTTTGATGTCGGAGCTCTCAGCTGGACCCATCCATCTCCCAACTCTATCACCAGGCTTCTGGCCAGGACAGGAATAGAGCCTGGCATGTCTTTTAAAGCCATAGAAATATATTGGAGATTATCATGTGCTTCTGACTGCCATGAATCAGGAATAGATGCTATGATTATTTTTCATGTGGTTAGAAATATTTGGAATGATTTTGAGTCAGAATAAAGAAAAAAAATCTCTGTCTACACAGGAAAGTCTATGCAAATTGAACAATAATGGATCATTCTACAGACGTTATTTACATTGGCATCTGTAAAGGATGGATTTTTCCCTTGACCCCATTATAGTATATCTTTAAAACATCCTTATGGACTTTCATGCTGCTAAATTTGGCAAACACTTCCCCTTACTCATCTTATTTAACCACTCCACATTCAAGTGTTTCTGAGGCTCCTCCCTTCTAAAACAGCTTCCTCTCTGTTTCTGAGCCTCCATTTTCCTTGTTATTCATTGAACTCCGTGAGTAGTGTTAGTCTTGTATATTGGTTTCCTTCCTCTGTTAAAACCCCCAAGACACTGGAATTCTTTGCCATGGTGATAGCCTTTTCATTAATCCATTCTTATGTGTGGAAAAATGGCTGCAATAACTCTATTCCCTGTATGCAATCCACTGGGTGGTTCCCTCCTGCACTGACCCTAGACTCAGCCATGTTCATTGGTTGGCCAATGGGACAATAACTAATGTGTGACACAACCATGCAGAAAAAGTACTTGCACATTAGGGCTTACATTCTCTTGCTGCTTTTAAACTCTGTGGTTCTATGAAGGAAACTTAGTCTGCTCAGTGATAAAACATCTACCTCTAAATTATCCTTATTGTTGTCTAAGCTGCCACTAACTAAAATGAGACCATCCTAAACCATCTAGGCACAGATAAGCTGGCACAGATCAGAAGAACTACTAAGCTACCTACAGAATCATTAGAAATAGTAAATGTTAAAAAGAAAAAAAAAGAAATAGTAAATGTTTTATTCACTGATTTGGAGGCGTAATTTGATATGCAACTCAGCTATCTGTTGCACAGACACCTGGAAACGGGGTTCAGCTCTAACCAAATAAAAATATGGCACTGGCTTGGAAATGGAGCAGCAGACACAAACTGCTATCAGGAACTGTCAGGAAAAACTATGGGAAAGTGAGCACATCTGTGGGTGGAGGCTGGAAAATGGGAAATTGATAAAAACAATCAACGGTGATAAATTGACAGATCTACTTATGATTTTGTAGACCCACAAAAGGTGATTTCCAGGTAGAATGTTTAAAGTGTCAATCGGTTTCTTTTATTGATAGTTACCAAGGCACAACAAAAGAAACGGATAAGATGAAGACATAATTGCTCAGTTTATTAGCAAAATTTAAAAGAACCCAGAGGAACCAGAAAGTGCTTTGTTGGAAAATAAAGCTATTTCTCATGCATTCTCTCAAGCAAGCACAAATAATTAAAATAATGAATTGTAATTGTTTTAAGCCTTGTGGCATGGAGAACTCTAGTTCCTACATCATGGCTTTAAATACAATAGGCATGCAAGTAAATCCTATCTTTTTTTCTTTTTTAAATCTCTAGCCTGCATTTCTTTTGAGCTACACACACACTTGACTGATAGCTAACTTGAAACCCACAAGAATTTTCAAATATTTCTTCCATACATCAAAAGTCAGAAACTGAGTTCTTTTCTTTTTTTCCTTCTTCTCCAAAGCTACCCCTGCTCCACTGTTTGTATCTCAGTAAATAGCATTTCATTGCTTTTATGTGAGCACCTTAGGCCAAACACCTAGGTTATACTTCATATTTCTTGATAACTTTCTCCCTCCACCAACTTCTCCTCTGTCAGATTCCATCTACCTTGAAAAATATAACTCTAATTTGTGTGGTTTTCCTCACAAAAATAATTCAGACACCTATCATCTCTTTCTAGGACCACTTAAAAAATACCTGATAATGGAGCAGGAAAACACTTTCTCATACTAATCAATTTTATTCCTCTTATTCTTTCCTCTTCATTTCCCCCCATTTGAGGAGATAGTCATAACTCTGCTCATGACTCACTGGGGGCTTCAGGCTAAATGCTGTAAAACCCTCCATGTCTTCCCAGCTTCTCTTTCCAAAACTCCACACCCTAGACAGCATAGAAGATTTGAAAGTAAAGCAAAACACCCCAGAGAAAAAAATTAAGTAACTTCATCCACCCAACCAGAATGAGAGTTTCCTGGGCTGAGGGCAGAAATACAGAAAACAAACAAACAAACAAACAAAAACACCATAGGCTTGGGAAAGCAGAAAGGATCTGGGCTCACTGTTTTATCTGTTCCCAGAGACAGGGCAACATCTAATGGAGAGAAAGGCTCTGTGGTGAGAGGAGCTGAGATTTTGGGACAGTGTTGCCAGCTCTAGGGAGCACTGGACTAGGAGGATGCCTTACTAGGCACATACAGGATGCCTACAAATTATGCTAACATCAGAGCATAATTAACAGAAACAAAACAAAAGCAATTCCCATTCCTGAGAAGATACGTCTGAGCACACAGGACCTCTGAATTTCTTCTTATTTATATAGACCAGTAAATAACCCGTGGGCATGAGAGTGCCTTGGACAAAATAAGCATCTGTTACACACACTGGGAAGAATACTTTAAGAGGGCTTACATTCTCACCTACTTTTGTTCTCTTAATAGGGCACAAAATATCTGAGACCAATTTGAGAAAAGTGCCTGCATTTCCAAGTGATTGCTTTTCCCCACCCTTTGTGGATATGGAGTCGTTACCTCAGAGCCTCTAACTTGTCCTTGGTCACATTATTACTTATTTCACCACAGATTCCCTGAACACATATCGCCACCAAAAAACCTGCACCCCACAGTGATTTATAAACAGGTATCTGGAGGAAAAATTGAACCAAATGTGTGGTGACATATTTAGGCTTGTCTCTAAGCTAAATGACCAGAAAAAAAGGGGTGGGGGATATTTTCCATTAGCATCTCAGAAGAACGTACAGTTAAGAGGCCTTCAAATACCTTTACTTAGAATCCTCATCTAAAACATATCTGTAAGAGGCACAGGCACAGAGAGGGTGCTATTTTGCACCAATAACACACAGGCTTCCGGAAGACCCAGATCAATTCAGGGGCTGGCAACTTGTCCCTATCCTGCCACCATTCCCTCCTAGAAATGACAGGATTTAGGCCAGCACGGAGGGAAGACTGCTCATGGTGAGATCCTGGAAGCTAATTTGCATCACATAACAATGAAAAGTTCCTCATTTTCTTTGGACTGTTTCCACCAGAAGCTGTCTGTACGCTGCCCGAGTGTCTAGCTGAATGTTCAGCAAAGCCCCCCAGAAGACCCATTCCCTTAGTTTCTGGTTGCTCACAGGGGAGTGGGCTAAGAATCTGCATTTCTAACACGGTCTCTCCGCCACCACGGCACAGGGGACAGAGCCCCAGGGAGAGAGCAGCTCCAGGGTCGCAGCGCTCAGAGGCTGAGGTGAGACTTCTTTGGGACGGCTCACCTCGAGCCTGTCAGTCTGCCCAAACTGCTTTCGTGCAGCTGCTCTCTTTCCAAAATTAGGGTCTGTTATTTGACTCTAATTCTACTTTGGTAACCCGCACGACAGATTTTCAAGTCCTAACAAACATCCCAGTTCCATGTTAGGAGAAAACAGAAAGGGGCGACCCGCATGTTGTTTGGCTGCCGCCTGTCGGCGCAGTAACAGTAACAAATCAGTAAAGACACTTGTGGACTGTGAGCTCCAGCCAAGGGAGGAGCTGAGGGAGAGAATGACAGGCCATCGCCCCCTCCAGTTCTCCCTCCACCCCTTCTGGAAAGTGCCAAGGGCGGGCAGCCGCAAAGCAAGCTCCGCAATGCTGTATGAAGAGTGCTCTGGTTGGGGAAGCCCCCTCCCGCAGCAAAGCTGGACCCTGCGGTGCGTCCAGAGCACGCATGCTCTAAGAAACCCTTATCCTTGATCGAGTAGACCCCTGCAGTGCAGTAGGAAGAGTGCGCATGCTCCAGGAGGCTGCCCTACCTTTGGGCTATGAGCTGGTCTCCACCCACCTCCCTTTCCAGGTGATTGACATTAGAGGTAGCCTGAGGGATGAAGGCCTACAAAATGGTGGCCCTGGGAGACCAGTATCTGCAGGCAAATGTAGCCTAAAAGTTCTGTGTTGCTAGGACATAACCTAGGCACCTGTCCCTGTTTTTAAGGGACAGAGTTTAGAACAGGGATGTGTGCCAACAGTGGGCTGAAGTCAGATGAGCATATCATTTCTGACATCAGAGCTTTCTTAGACTGTGATGCACACTTTACTCTGAATTCTTCAAAGCTCTTCATCTCTTGTAGCCTTTGGATGTCATTTAAGGGCCTGCAACTGACTTCTTTGCCTATTATGCTTTTTAAGTCATGGGTTATAGGTATCAGTTCTTAAACTTTATACACCTGCAACTGGACTTTGTGCTGCTTCTGGTATCTCACAGGTGGGTACGAGAAATCAATACCAGAACACAGGCGGTGTCTGTGGCTCAAAGGAGTAAGGTGCCAACCCCCTACACCGGCGGTACAAACCCACCCTGGCCAAAAACTGGAAAAAAAAATACCAGAACAGAGAGAGGTCTTGGTTACTTTATGATCCTGTTGAGGGGAGAAGACGCAATTCAGAACCAGAGGTTTGAAGCAGGAATGGAGAAGCAGAGAGCTGAGGTGTGCCTGCTGGCCTTTCCCCTAGTCTGCCTGTAAGTCACTACCTACTGTTCCCTCTGTCTTCTCAGGCTAAGAACCACATTTCCCAGATAAGGTCATGTTTAAACATTCTGGTTTCAAGCTGGTCATGTTACAAACACATCTTTAGCATCCTACCTGAGAGCCCCAGCTATGTAAAACTTCTCTGGGCAACAGACATCTGCAATAACACAGCAAAGCTCTTATTTCCCACATCAGTTCAGTTCTTGCTAAGGCATAGCATTTTTCTTACTCAGACATTACAGAGACCATCCATAGATTCACCCTGTACTGGGGATCAGGACTTAGGACCACATAGTTTCATCAGACTGAATGGCTGACACATAGCTGAAACCTGGCCAGAGCCCCCCTCCCACCTCTCCTTTCAGCATATGTACTAGCCCCTGAAAATACCTCCCTTCTTCCCCCCTTGTCGCTCTCCCAGGACTCATATAATTGATGCAGCTGAATGAGTCCAACCTTCTCTGTTCAAACTCCTGCGGTGGCTTCTTAATTGAGCTCAGAACGGAAGTCACAGTGCTCAGCTGTGCTCTGCACACTGAATGACCCCCTGCACTGCAGCCATGCTGGTCCCCATGCCATTTCCCTGACATATGAGCTCCCTAGTAAGACTTTTGCCCTCTGCCTAGGACTTCCCCCACTCAACTTCTGTCGATTAACTCTTTCATTTCCATGAAATCTTTCTTCTCTTCAACTGAGTCTTGTCCCAACCACCCTGTTTACTTTTGACACCAGTGGTATCAAATGCTCTCTGTTTATCTTACCTTTATGCAATTTCCTTTTTGTTCACTGTACCTACCAGGTTCTTACCCACTATCTAATTTAAGAGACATAATGTATAAATGTGTGTTAGTATAAATTCTCATGATAAACTCCATCATAGCAGGTAGCTTTCTTTTGCACAATCATGTACCCAACAATCATAAGAAAGTTCTTCATATACAGTGAGAATTTAATAAGATTTTGTTAAATAAATTAATTAATGAATAGTTACATCTCTGGGTTAAAAAACTTAAGATGAAATGACAGTTTAGGAGCTATGAGTTGAGTGGGAGAAACTGACTGTAAAAGAGAAAAGTAGCATAACAATATCTTAGACTTAGAGACAATTTTCCCAAACTCCTTCTGGGTTGTGAAAAATTAGGATAATGTCAACACAATGAAGGCTCTGTAGGGAATCAACAAGTGTGTGCAGGCACCAGAAATACAGCTTGGGAATAGGAAGGTGCACTGTTACTGCTGCTTTCTCCATCTCGCTGCAGTAAACCTTCCCACACCAGGATCACCATTGTTTTCCTAGGAAAAAATGTGTACACAATTGGGCATGAGACTTGTTCTCCCCAGGAGGCCTCAGTTTCACAAGTGGTAACCTCAGTTTGAATATTTCAGTCTCTACATGTCTGAATCACATAGCCTGTCCTCAGAAGTCCACTGCTGTCCCACAGCCAACAAGGGCTTCTAGGGATTAGCTCCCTAGACTGAGCAACTAGACTGGCAGGAGTCTTAGTTCCCTTTTTGAGATTAATGCAAGGCTACCTAGGAGCCTTGGTTCTGTTCATGTGATCTCAGAGGCTCGTATGGGAGAAATGATTTTTAATTGCTTGAACACGTGAAATATGTTTACCATGAGAACTAACCGATTCATTTTTCTATAGGTAGATTTAAAAAGAGAGAGAGAACAAGTATATGTCTACCTTATCATTGTTTGTTATAGTGAAAAGATTATGTAATTATCTATAAATAGATTGCTAACAACAGAATAAGTTATATGTGACACTATATAACATAGAAACGATAAAAGAATGAAAGATCTGTAATAGTGACATAGGCCAACGATGTAGCATTTTACAAAGTAAGAACAATTTTAAATTTCAAAAATAATTTAAAAGCAACTTATGCATTTTTGCAAGGGCTTAGGGTTATATTTGTAGAGGCATCTACCCTTTTGTAGGTGCTGGTCAATTCAAATCACGGATCACAATCTTTAAGTAAAATGAAGGACTCTCATTAAAAACTGTATACAGTCCTAGATTAATGTTTGCAGCAACTACTTTCCTGTCTTTTTAAAATCCTGCTCCACCCACCACCCCTGTGCTCCTATGCTGAGATGCTGAGTTGCTGAGTATGTTCTGTCCCCACACCAAACCCAATTCAGCACCTCTTCCCCAGCAGCTCCCAGGGCCTTTGGAAAGCAGTTTGCTTCTCCCCCACCGCACTCCCGGTTCTGAATGCTAGATGGCGCTGTAACCCGACTGGAAAAGACTGTCCCAAGAAAGATAACTCAAACGGGAATGAAAATCAATTTAAAGCTGCCATTTCCAATACATTTGGGATTCAGTCCTCTACTTCAAGAAAGGAATATTGGTGCCATTGTTCATAGGCATGCGTGGGAGGATTCATCTGCTAAGGCGGGATTGCTGGGGACACCCCCAGGTTGACCACAGGGAAGACCTCACCTTGGGATCCTGAAGTGTTCTGCCTTAATTTACCATTTCCCTGACCCAGGATCCCACTCAGCAGTAACACACTTGGGGAAATAATCTCGATACATAACAAGTCTGATATAAAAAACTTTTCAGGTTGGACTCTGTAAGCTCAAAGGGGCAGCTCCTAGGAAAGGTTTGCTAAATGAATGCTGGACAATGGTTGCATTTTGAAATTGGGAAAAAAAAAATAAACTGAAGACGACAAGAATGATCAGTCCGAAAAATATTCTCTCAAATTTTAACTAACCTGAGTTTAGCTGTTTTTAAATGGGTAAAAAATCTGTCACAAGTGGTTGTTTTGAGGAGACCTTTCAAGTACTGGTCTCAGCAAAGACTCTGATTTAGATTTTTTCTAGTTAATTCTTTTGGAAAAACTATAAATATGAATGATGAGTTCAGAGAAAAACGATTTCGATTTGTGTTTCATCTAAATGTACGTAGGAATAATTTATTCAAACAAATTGGAACATTCTAAATAGGATAAAGTTGAAGATTAAAAATATTGTGCTGCAACCCTTGGCTAGAATATAGTTGGCGAAAAATGTAGCTAAATCCCTATCTTAGATCATTTATAAAAATAAATCTCAGTGGTCTAAAATCAGTAAAAGGTAACATGTAAAAAAAAAAAAAAGGTGTAAAGACAAGCCACAAACTTGGTGGAGATATTTGCAACATCTACAACTAGTTTATATGAAGGACCTCTACAAATTAAGAGAAAAGGCTAATAAATCAATGGGAAAAAGAACAAATTATATGAAAAGTGACAGCAATATGAAATGGATTTTAACACATTTACCAGCAATTCATATTTCCACGTTGCTGTTTTAAGACAATGTACCCAAGCATACAATACTGACCAGTGGCCAGAAATAGACATTTTCCAGAGGTTAGGGTAACAAGGAAGCTGAAATTCAATAGAAAATAATTTTATTTTTAAATATTTAATTATTTTGTGTGATTGTCAAAAAGTGTTGTGATCTAGTATCTTTTGTGACAACCTGGGTGGAACTGGAGAACATGTTCTAAGTGAAGCATCAGAAGAATTGGGAAGTAAACACCACCTGTACTCAATACTAAGTTGGAGCTAATTGAACAACAACTAAGTATATCTATTTAGGTTTGAGTTCTAAAACTCAAAGAAAATCAGGCAGGTTTGGGTTAGGGGAGAAGGGGATGGGTAAATCCACACCTAATGGGTGCAGTACATACTCTATCTGAGTGAAGGGCATTCTTATAACTTAGTACAAAATCTGTAAAAAAAACAAATTATGCAACCAAAATGTGTGTGTCACCTAATAGTCTGAAATTAAAATTCTTATCAAAAGCACTGTGGAGAAATTAAGTATGGCAGATAAAAAAGAAACATTTTGTTACCTTTATCTGCAGGGAGTTGGAGTCAGTTACAAGTTTAAACTATTGGAACATTTGTGAAGTGAATATTTTGAGAAAAATTTGCAGAATACTCAGAACACAGAGGAAGACATAGAAAAATATGAGAAATGTAATCCTTCTATTGCACAGTAAAGATGGAAATGCATTTTTTTCTAACACAAAATAGTTTTATGTTCACCCTCATCAAATAACTCTTCACCAAACAATTAATGAACAAGAATGAGGGTCACCATGCCATTAGTTGCCAGTGATTCTGTCATCTCTCTGTCCCACACAAACATAGACGTGTCTACTTAGCTACTACTGTGCATTTAGGCTTCCAGATGGACCTGTCCCCACAGGAAGCCTATTCTTGGCAGCTGGCCAGGATAAGAATAGAGCCTGAGATGGTATGACTTGTATGTCTTTTATATCTTTTAGTGCCACTGAAATATGTCATGGGTTACCATGTGCTCCCTCAGGATAGCTTGGGGTTAGGAATGTTCCATCATGGTAAGATTTTGCTGTTATTGCTGCTGCTTTTTAACAGGAATCTGAGTTGCAAATGATTTTCTCTATTACTGCTCAGGGGACAATGTGGTGTAAGAGGAGAGACATTATTTTCCTATGATCACAAGCTCTTTCCAGCTTGCTTTAAGGGGATTCCTGTTCTTATCCCTCTAGCCAAAGATTCTTGCTTAGGTCTCTGCAGAATTTTATGCTATTAAACCCAAGGGATGTGTGTCACTGTTCCTCTGGCTTAGCCAGGCAGCAGCCCTTTGCCCTCCAAGAAGCCTCCCATTGTCCTGCCCACACTGATGAAGGCTCCTGGCCCTTCAGACCTCTTTAGCTAGGCCTTTCAGTCTCTTTTTCCTGCACTTCTCAAGGCTCTCCTATTTTTAAAATACGTACCGAATGAAGTCATATTCCCCTTTGAGTTCATCATTCACTCCTTGTCAAACCCCAGCTTCTTTTTCCTTCCCTACTGCAAACCTTCCTCTATCTGAGTCCCCCTCTGAGCCCATTAAGGACTCTAACTCAGTAATATTAGGGCAGGCTTCTTGTGGGCATATTGAGGTTAATTAGCAGGAACCACATGTATGTCTGTATGTAAGAACCAGAAAATGAATTAGCCACCATGAGCTCAAGGGAGGGGTAGGAGGCAGGCAGCGGGAAAACAGCAGATGGAATAATCCACCTCTGGAGCCCCCCTGAGTACCCCCTCCAGGACTGGGCGCAGGCGCAGAGGAGACCTCTGCATTGCACCAAGGCGACTGAGACTGTGCAGGCTCCACCAGGCCTGCTCTCTGCACTAAGGGGAGGGGGGGCTAGGACCAGGGTTGAAAGGGTGGGGGGAGAGTACTCTCCTCTCTGCTCCCCTTGGCAACTCTCTCTTTCTGGATGCCTGGTGTGAGCTTTGCTGAAGGGGAGGGGAACATACAGGAAAATAGCTCTGCAGGCCAGATTTCTCAGACAGATGCAATTAGAACATCCTGGATTATGCCTGGCTGAGTTCGACACCCACCCACAGTATACCTTCCTCTCCTGCCCCCTCACCCCAGGTCCGTGTCCTAATGACACACTCAGTCAGGGCCTCTAGTGGTCTCAGAAGAACATATATAGATGACCAGGTGCAGATATTGGATTTTTTTTTTTGGGGGGGATGTTGTTCTTGTCATTCAGCCTACCAGAATCTTCTTGTCCCTCACCTTTCAATATCCCCTTATGGCCAAGTGCAGTGGCTAACATCTATAATCCTACCATTCTGGGAGAGTGAAGTGGGAGAATCCCATGATTTGAACCACAGAAGTTGGAAAGCAGCCTGAACAAATACAAGACCCTAGCTCTATGAAAAATAGAAAAATTGCCAGGCATGGAGGTGGATGCCTGTAGTCCCAGCTACTTGGAAGGCTGAGGCAGGTGTTGTTTAAACCCAGGAGTTTGATTTGGCTGTGAGCTAGGCTGATACCCTACCCGTGGCTCTAGCATGGGCAAGAGACTGAGACTATATCTCAATAAATAAATAAGTAAATGAAATGTATTTTTAAATACCCTTATCAAAAGAAGCTGCTACCCTTGCTTTCTAGGCGTATCCAGGACTCTAATCCGTATTCCTTCCCAGTCTGTTTAGTTAGGGTATCCACTGAATAGAAATGTGGTTTGGCTATGACAAAGTCTTTGGCTCTGTAAAAGTCTGTCTCTGTTGGTGACACATTAAAAACACCATGTGGCATAATTGAGGAAGGACAAAGAGAGAGAAAAAGACTTCTGTGATGCTGGCAATGTGTTTTTGTTTTTGTTTTTTTCTGAAGCTGAGTGTTAAGTACCTGGCTGTGTTCACCTTGTGAAAATTTAGTATACCCTTAGACTACAATCTTCTATAGTTTTCTTAAAACCAAAAAGAAAATTAATAAATATAAAAATAAAGTAAACCAAAAGAAGAAACCAAAAAAATTACTTAGGAACCATGAGCTTAAACACACACACACACACACACACACACACACACACACACACGCCTCACCATTATCATCATATAATCACAACCTCACACCATCACCCTCTACTGGCCAGCCCAAAATATATGAAAGAAACCAAGGAAAAGGTAAGATCCGCAGTGCTGCATCAAGAAAATGGAGGGCTGACAAAGACCCCTCCCAGTCCAGAGAGCTCACTCTAGTCTGGTCTTTGCGCCATCCCACCGGCGATAACCATAACCCCTTCCTGTTCTTTATTACCAGGTTCAGTACTGGATAATACATATCTATAATTTTTTTTTTCAGACAGGCATAATTTAAAACATTCTGGTTTCTACTTGGTCACTTCACGCAATAATGTATTTTAAGCATCTCATCAGAGACCCCAGCTGGGCAAGGCTTCTAGAGATCAAATGCCCTGAATGAGAGTTGAGGGTGACAGCAGCAAAATGCACACTCTGCACCCAAAATCTTCACACCGGAGGTCATGCTTTGTTTTTCAGGTTGCCTGAAGCTACTCTTTAAGCCTTTAAGTTATGACTGTGGAAATCAACCTCCTAGTCATTCCAAACATCATATCCTCAGTCAGGGTTTGTTGTATCTCTGTTTATTGTCTTTACTCATGAGCACGCATCCCAAATTCCTATTTCTTCATGTGTTGAACAATTTTGAATGATGTTCTGGACATTTTGAGTGACACATGATAAACAATCTTGATTATGGCACATTCTTCTGTTGTGGTATGTTCTGTGTCCTTGTGTGTGTCTGTGTGTGTAGACACAAAAATAGATAGAGGCCATTAACTTGGCTGAACAGAATCTTCAAACTGTTTCCACTGCAGCTAGTGGAAACTGATGTCTCTTTCAGTCTCAGGTGGGTTGCTTAGAACCTGTCATGTGTGTGTGTTTCAAGGGCTGCCAAGGAATTGGGCAGAGTATATAAAAACCCATAGTCCCTTCTATGAGTCTATCCTGAGGCTGAACCCTCCCCTTATTTCTTAGGTCTTTGGAATTTGAGCAATTCTTCATGGAGGGAACTTGGGACTTCCATTGGGCTAAAATTCATAAAACAAGGGTAAATTCACCTGGAACCATAATCTAAAAAGTAAGCATCTGCCTGCTTCTGTTCTCCAGAGATTTCAGAGAGCTGCTTTTATATTTTGTCCTATATTTCTATTTAAATTATGCATATAACTTTCAAATAATGTGTATTTTAAAACATTTTAAATATTTATATTAACAGTATTATTACATTAGTAATATATTAATAGTGTGCATATTAATATATAATACACTATATACTATTAATATAAAATGCCTATGATGTTCATATTTAAACATCTAAATATTTAAAACTCAATCTATTCATTTAGTTTGTGTTACCTGCAAGAAGGTTGCTCCAACAGGAGACACTTGGCCATGGCCTGAAGCAGAACTTCAAGTTCACTGTCTTGAAACCCACATGGAGAAGCCCATAGACTGCTCCAGAGTTCCACACACAGTTAATTACATTCAAGTGAAGAAAGAAAGAAGAATGTATGTGTCAGGACCGACCTTTACACAGAAATGACAGGATATTGAGTTTCCCCACACCCTGGACATTGGTGCTTGGTGTGGCGAGAGGGCTGGCAGCATATTGTCAAGTCTGGTAAGACCTAAATAGTCCCTCCCCTTGTGCCCACCACAAGGAGGGCATAGGAGGAATGAATTCCCTGAGATGCCCAAAAAGCAGGTGAGGTCACAGGACAGAGCACCCCACAGGGGCAGCCTCCTATGCCAGCCCATATGCCCACAACTGGACGCCTCCATTCACAAGACTGCCTACCCTGGTCAAGAGCACAAAATATTTTTTCTTTGTTTTAATAAACAAACAAAACAGCACATCCTCCCAATGATACTGCAGGCTTCAGGCAGAACCCCCTTCAGGGCATTGGGGACCTAGATGGAAGAGAGCCACAGACCTGAAACACATTTCTGTTTTTCTTTTTCCCTCCCCCTTAGAGATCACTGTTCTTTCCATTTAGCCTTCCTAAAGCATCTGGGCTCCAAGTGTTGACCTCACCCCTGAGGAAAATGCAGCATCAATTTGATTCAAGGATTAAATTGTGGAAAATGTTTCTTTTTTTTTTTCATTTCATTTAATATGATGGGTTTTTTTTCCATGATACCTTATGCTCTGGTGATGTTTCATTCTCCCTTTCATTAAACATCCTTCATCATAATGCATAATGTGTTTTCCATTCAGCTGGCACTGACCCTAAGGATGCCATGGATCATAGCTGCCCTCAGTAGCCAACAGACACAATAAGACAGGTAAGAGGTGGGAAGGATATGGCAGCGTGAAGTGAAGTCATGTTCATTTTTGATCATGCAGTGACAAGACATAGAGACTGAGATCAGTGAACTGGGTAGTTTTATGTCATGAAGGGCCAAGAAGTAGTCCAACAGTGGTCACCATGAGAGGACTAGAAAAGCAGAAGGTTCCACAGTGCACCAATGCGTGTGCAAGCCCCAGAGGTGTCCTGAGAGCATAAAGGACCATCTGATACCCGATGCTGCTTTAAGACAATTGCAACAATTTCCCTAAAGTGGCAACTTCAAAGCTACTCTAATTCTTTACACCAAACCATGAATTAAGATTTGAGGATCTGGGGCACACACATTATTAAGTAATAGTGTCTTGGGTTTAGAAGCCTGAACAGAGCAATATAACTGGCAAGATAGACAGTAGCTTA
Organism: Galagoides demidoff; assembly: GCA_963574575.1. Lineage (NCBI taxonomy): Eukaryota > Metazoa > Chordata > Mammalia > Primates > Galagidae > Galagoides > Galagoides demidoff. The sequence goes on along the minus strand of CAUYQV010171973.1, from coordinate 3,166 downwards.
TAGTGTTCATAATATATTTCTATTTTCCTGCCACCAAAGTCATCCTTAAAATCATGAGAAACTTCAGATGTCATCTCAGTAAACATTTTATACCTTGATTGCTCAATATCTGCTTCAGGATCCCCCAACACCTGTGTCCAACCCTAACACCCCAGAGTTTTACAAGCCAGGGTTGCTGAGAGTTGAGCAGGCAATTTTTACAAAGTCCTATTATTAAACAGCTCAGTCCCTACAGTGACAGATAATAAAGCAGGAAAAAAGCAGCTGAGAGGCGACACTTCTCATATTTCTCATATCTGGGCAAAGCTTCCTAAGATACATCTGTTTTCTTTCTTTCTTTTTCTTTCTTTTTTTTTTTCATAGGGGAGGGCAGATGGTTCCAGTCAGTGTTTTCTTTACATGCAGATTTTCTTCCTTAAGGCAAAAATTCAGACTAGGATACCCAGGTTGGCTTGCCATTAACCCCTAGGGAGACAGAGTGGCCCTCCCAGGCTGGATCAGTACAGGCTACAGAGTCATGAGAGGCTCTAGGGTACAGGATAGAAGAGTTGTACTGGGTCTCGTGACCAGACTGGGTCAGTGTTCCCTATGGTGACTCATATTCCAAAATACTATAATTCTAACTCAGTAAGTTTGGGAGTAGGTAAGCTATTCTAGAAAAGTTAAGCCTAATTTTGGCCTGAAAAATGGGGTTTATTTAGGCGAGGACAGAGTAGGCATTCTAAGCAAGAAAAATAAGGTTAGTATGGTGATAACAATTTGGTAAATTAATTTCAATCCAATAAACATTCATTGACCACTATGTATGTGTCAGACACATATATTTATGGGTTTGTCACCCATCAGGCAGTAAGTCAAGTGCAAATAGGAACTGTCTGCTTCTGGTTAGATGCTTTGTGGTCCAATGATTGCTCACTTCCTCCCATGTAAGGTCCTATGCGTGCAGCGATCAGAGATGAAGATGGTTTTTGAAGTCAAGCTCATAGTCTAGCAGTGCTATAGTTTGAGGGTTCCCTCCAAAACCTATGTTGAAATATACATCTGTTTTCTTAATTCAGTCTTTATGAAGCTATTACTCACCTTCAAGGCCCTAACTCTTTGCCAGATTCCAGGCTTCTTCACCCTGCTTCTTAGCCCATAAAATAACAGAGGTTAACTCCAGACCTAAATCGAGGAAATCTGCACTCTAATAAAACAACAGCATCACATAATTAAGGCTGTAGATATAATGAATGTGCAAAATGGGCTGTATATACAAAACTATGCTAACTCTCATCTTGTAGTTTTAGACAGGAAAAGTGCTGAATTGGGCACAATTTGGGTTCAGGAGCAGGTCGGGAGGAAGCGGGTGGTAGTGGAACCTCACACCTCTCCCATCTGCCCACTGGAGCTTCCATCAGTGGAGAGGGACAGGCACCGAAAAGGTGCCCACCCTCTCTGAGAACATGCATTTGGTTCCAAAAGATCCTTCCCAACTTAATCTGCTTCCTTTCTTGTTGCTACCCTTACCCAATACCTGATAACAGCTTTGGTCCTTGGAACAAAACACAGTTTCAGGCCTGAGTAGCACATTTCTGTTAAAAGCATGTACACCAAACGTTTCATATGACATATGATCAGTCTTGTACTCTGAGCCCCATCCCTGGTCCTGGACTAACTAGGCTTTGGGGCATCAGAGACTTACATTAGAAATGAGACTTGGAGGGAACCCAGTTTGTGCAATTGATGCCTGAATGGTGCTCGTGGAGCCAAGCACTGCTCTTCCCTTCTTTCATTTGTGATGAATCCTCTTTGTCCTCACCACCCCACACTGTGGCCTTTACTCAAATTCAGTCTTTCATTTTACATTGTACAGCATGGAATATCAAGTGTATCTTTACGTTACAGCCCTAAATCAGAGATTACCATGTCCCAGTCTGACATGTCATCCTTTTATATAGACATTGCAGTAGGCCAGCATAGCAAGGGAGTTTGCACTTTATGAAGATATTTCTAAGCCTGGATTTTTTTTAAAATAATTACCAGTTAAAAAACCTTAGGTATTTGTCTACATTGTTTGGCAATATAAAGCTATCTGAAAAAAAAAATCAAGAAAGCGATCCCATTTGTAGTAACTACTAAAAAATAAAATACTTAGAAATCAATGTTATCATTGAAAGTTCTTTACAATGAAAACAATGAGACACTGATAACAACATGAACAGGACATGAATACAAAATAAAAAAATGTTATGTTATGGAACCACAAGAGACCCGAAGAGCCAAAGTAATCTTGACCAAAAAGAATAAAATCAGAGGCACCACAAGGTCTGGTTTCAAAATATACTACAAAGATAATAGTTACCAAAACAGCAAGGTATTGGCATAAAAAAGGACGCATAGACAGAAGGGGCAAGACAAAGTACCCAGAAGTAAACCCATGTCTTTGTAGCCAACAGACTTTCAAAAAGGTTGCCAAGGACACAAAATAGAGAAAAGACAGTCTCCTCAATAAGTGATACTGGAGAAGCTATATGTTTACAGACAAAAAAAGAAAAACAAAAGAAACCTGATGCCTGTCTCTCACCATATACGAAAACTTAACTCAAAATAGATTAAAATCTTAAATGTAAGACCCCAAACATGATACTATTAGAAGAAAACATAGAGAAAATGCTGCATTCATCTAGGCAAGAACTTTTTAAACAAAACTTCTGACGCGCATTTAACAAAAATACAAATAAACAAATGGGGCTACATTAAATTATACAAGCTTCTACACAGCAAAAGAACAATAAAGAGAGTGAAGAAATGTGAGAAACTGTGTGTGCCATGAGAAATGTTTACAAACTGTGTATCTGACAAGAGGTCAATATCAAGAATTTGTTAGGAACTCAGAAAACTCATGGCAAAACCTCTAAAATTTAAAATGGGCAAAATACATGAAAACACATTTCCAAAAAGAAGATACATATAAATAGCTAACATGTATACAAAAAGAATGTCCACCACACTAATCATCAAGATAACACAAATCTTTTTTTTTTTTTTTTTTTTTTTTGAGACGGAGCCTCAAGCTATCCCCCTGGGTAGAGTGCCATGGCATCACAGCTCATAGCAACCTCCAACTCCTGGGCTCAAGAGAGTCTCCTGCCTCCGCCTCCCAAGCAGCTGGGACCACAGGCGC
>CAUYQV010171972.1:0-11604 GCA_963574575.1 Galagoides demidoff | reverse complement strand
ATACACCTAGTAGAGAAATTGCAGGATCAAATGGCAGGTCTACATTTAGATCCCTGAGTATTCTCCATACTTCTTTCCAAAAGGGACGTATTAGCTTGCACTCCCACCTGCAGTGCAGAAGTGTTCCCTTTTTTCTACATTCACTCCAGCAGCTGTAGTTTTGGAATTTTTCTTATGTGAGCCACTCTTACTAGAATTAGATGATATCTTAAAGTGGTTTTGATTTGCATTTCTCCGATGACTAAAGATAATGAGCAGTTTTTTCATGTGTCTGTAGGCCATGCTTCTATTATCTTCAGAGAAGCTTCTGTTCAAGTCCCTTGGCCACAATGAAATGGGATTACTTGTTCTTTTCCTATAAATAAGTTTGAGTTCTCTATGAATTCTGGTTATCAAACCTTTGTTAAAAGCATAACTTGCAAATATACTCTCCCATTCTGAGGGCTGTCTGCTTGCTTTACTTACTGTGTTCTTGGCTGTGCAGAAGATTTTTAGTTTGATCAGATCCAAGTAATGTATTTTTGGTGTTGCTTCAATTGCCTGGGGGTCCGCCTTATAAAGTATTCTCCCAGGCCAATTTCTTCAAGTTTTTCTCCTGCACTCTCTCCAAGAATCTTTATAGTTTCATATCTTAAGTTTAAATCTTTTATCCAGTGAGAGTCAATTTTTGTTAATGGTAAAAGGTGTGGATCCAGTTTTAGTCTTCTGTAAGTTGCCAGCCAATTCTCCCAGCACCATTTGTTAAATAGGGGATCTTTTCCCCAATTTATGTTTTTCATAGGCTTATCAAAGATCAAATGGTGATAAGTGTCCGGGTTTATTTTTTGGTTCTCAATTCTGTTCCATACATGTACTTCCCTATTTTTGTGCCAATACTATGGTGTTTTGATCACTATATATTTATAGTTTGAAGTCTGGTAGCATGATTCCTCTTGATTTGTTTTTATTTCTGAGTAATGCCTTGGCTATTCGAGGTTTTTTCTGGTTCTATATAAAACAAAGTACTATTTTTTCCAGATCTTTAAAATATGATGGTCATGCTTTGATAGGGATTGCATTAAATTTGTACATTGCTTTGGGTAATATGGACATTTTAATAATGTCGATTCTTCCCAGCCACGAGCATGGTATGTTTTTCCATTTGTTAACATCTTCAGCTATTTCTTTTCTCAGAGTTTCATAATTTTCTTTATAGAGATCTTTCACGTCCTTTGTTAGGCAAATTTTCAAATATTTCATCTTCCTTGGCACAACTGTAAAGGGAATAGAGTCTGTGACTGTTTTTTCAGCTTGACTATTATTGGTATATAGAAAAAGTACTGATTTGTGAGTATTGATTTTATATCCTTATACACTACTGTATTCCTTGATCACTTTTAACAGTTTCTGTAATTGAGTCCCTGGGATTTTCCAGGTATAAAATCGTATCATCTGTGAAGAGTGAAAGTTTGATCTCCTCTGACCATATTTGTGCAGACTTTATCACTTTCTCTTGCCTGACTACAATGGCTAAGACTTCCATTATTATGTTAAAAAAGCAGTGGAGCCAATGGACAAGCTTGCCTGGTTGCTGATCTGATGGAATTGTTTTCAATTTTACTCCATTCAATATGATATTGTCTGTAGGTGTGCTGTTGATGGCCTCTATCAGTTTAAGAAAAGTCCCCTCTATACCTATTTTCTTAAGTATTCTGAACGTGAAAGGATGCTGGATATCTTTAAAAGTTTATTCTATATCTATTAAAAGAATCATATGGTTTTTGTTTTTTAGTTTGTTTATGTCATGAATAATATTTATAGATTTATGTATATTGAACCAACCTTGAGACCCTGGGATAAAACCCACTTGGTCATGGTGTATAATCCATTTGATGTGTTGCTGAATTCTGTTTGCTAAGATTTCATTGAATATTTTTGCATCTATGTTCTTAAAGATATTGGTCTATAGTCTTCTTTTCCTGTTGGGTCTTTTTCTGGGGATCAGGGTGATATTTGCTTCATATAATCTGTTGCGAATTATTCCTTTTTTTTTTTTTTTTTTTTGGAAAAGGTTAAGAAATATAGGTACTAGTTCCTCTTTAAAGATTTGGTAGAATTCTTATGTGAAACCATTTGGTCCCAGACTCTTCTTTTTTGAGAGACTTTGTATAGTTGATTCTATTTCAGTACTTGATATAGGCCAGTTTAGCACTTCCAATTCTTTCTGATTAAGTCTGGGAAGTTGATGTGCTTCCAAGAATTGGTCAATTTCTTTTAGATTTTCATACTTCTGAGAATAAAGTTTATTATAGTATTCATTAAGGATTCTTTGAATTTCTGAGGTTTCTGTTGTTATTTTGCCTTTGTCATTTCTGAGTGATGATATTATGGACTTTAATTTTCTATTTTCGATTAGTTTGGCTGATGGTTTATCACTTTTGTTGAATTTTTCAAAAAACAACTTTTTGATTCATTGATCTTTTGAATAATTCTTTTGTTTTCAATTTCATTTAATTTTGCTTTAATTTTAGTTATTTATTTTCTTCTGCTGGGTTTCGAATGTTCTTTCTTTTCCAGTTGCTTAAGATGTTCCATTAAGTTATTGACTTTCTCTCTTTCCATTCTATTGAGGAAGGCAGGCAATGCTATAAATTTCCCTCTGAGGACTGCCTTTGCACTATCCCACAGGTACTGATAATTCATGTCTTCATTGTTGTTTTGTTCCAAAAAGTTGGCAATTTCCTTCTTAATCTCATCTATGACCCAGCTATCTTCCAGCATAAGGTTATTTAGTTTCCATGTCCTTGTATAAATATGCAGATATCTGTTATTGGTGAGTTCAACTTTTATTGTATGATGAGCCAAGAAAATACAAGGAATAATTTCTATACTTTTAAATTTTCTGAGGTTTAAACTTGTGACCTAAGATGTGATAAATTTTGGAGGATGTTCCATAGACTGATGAGAAGAATGTGTATTCAGTTTTGTTAGGATGAAATGTTCTGTAGATGTCTGTTAAATCTAATTGTTGAATGGTTAAGCTTAAGTCTAACATGTCTTTGCTTAGTTTCTTATTGGAGGATCTATCCAACACTGCCAAAGGAGTGTTAAAATCTCTAGCTATTAAGGTTCTGGAGGTAATAAAGTTGCTCGTGTCTATTAGAGTCTCTCATTGACGTGCATTCTGGTTGGGTGCATAGATATTGATAATTGAAATCTCATCTTATTGAATATTACCCTTAACAAATATAAAGTGACCATTTATCCTTGTTTACTTTTGTTGGTTTAAATCCTATTATATCTGTGAATAAAATTGCAACACGTGCTTTTTTCTGATTTCTGTTTGCCTGAATTATACATGACCATCCCTTCATCCTGACTCTATATTTATCTTTTAAGGTAAGATGAGATTCTTGTATGCAGAAGGTATCTGGCCTGAGTTTTTGTATCTAGTCAGCCAATCTGTGCCTCTTTAGAACACAATTTAAGCCATTCACACTAATTGAGAGTATTGACAAACCTGGTAGTATTTTACGTATTGAGTTTTTCAAAAGTCCAGTGGACATTTTTAATCCTCTTGCCACTGTGGAAGTTGGAATTTGATCAAAAGTTTCTGAGTGAGTTTACTTTGGTGGTAGAGCATTGTGCTGGTCATTGTGGAGGATAGGTCTGAGAATACCCTGGCGAGCTTGTTTAGTTATCACAAACTCATCAACATGTGAATGTTATTAAAGTATTTAATTTCTCCATCATAAATGAAACTCAGTTTAGCTGGTTACAGGATCCTGGGTTAAAAGTATTTTGTTTTAGGAAATTAAACATTGGTGGCCATCCTTTTCTAGCTTGAAAAGTTTCTTTTTTTTTTTTTTTTGAGACGGAGCCTCAAGCTATCCCCCTGGGTAGAGTGCCAGCTTGAAAAGTTTCAACAGGAAGATCTGCAGTCATTCTAATATTCTTCTCCTTGTAGGTTATGGTTTTCTTATGTCTGGATGCTTGCAGAATTTTCTCATTCATATTAACTTTGGCAAAGTGTCTGGTTAAAGATTAATGTGTCTGGGTAATGATTAATTTGGATTGAGTTGTTCTAGGGTTCTTAAACTATCTGCTATCTGAATTTCGGAATCTCTGTATTTCTCAGATATTTGAGGGCCATAAGTTCTTAACTCAATGTGTCAAAAATATTTGGTAATTTTGTCTTTGAATTCATTGAATTTTTGAGATAACTTTTGACTTGCTCCTTGAATTTCTAATTCCAACTTTACCTCTATTCTAAATTTGATTTCAATCTAATTCTAAATTTGATTTCTGACATTTCAGCCATTTGTTTATGAATGGGATATTATGGTCTGTCTCCTTTGTCATTCCTTGGGGGAGTTGATCTACTCTGATTATTCATGTTGCCAGAGTTTTTTTTGCTGATTCCGCACCCATTATTATTTTTCACCTTTTGGCTAGAGAACCTGATAAGATGAAATTGAATTGAGGGCTCCTGGAGTTGTAGTTAACCATCACTTTACCAAAGAACTGGGACTGGTGATTGTGGCTTTTCCCCTCAAGCTTTACAAAGGTCAAATTCTGTACTACAACCTGAAACTCTGGGGAACTGCTAGAGTGTGTGGTGCAGCTAGATGGCTCTGAGCTGTATTCAGCTAGTCTCTGTCCAATCCTAGTGAATCAGTGGCTTTGGGCTGAAATCTCAGCTTTGGAGATATATAAGCAACTAAGACACCCCACCACCCAACAGACAACAACAGAAAGAGGAGAATCCCATATTCCCACAACAACTCAACCAGGGTACAGTCTTGGTCAGGCCCCGAGTGATCAACCCAGGTCAAGAGTTCCAAACCAACTGTCCCAGTCAACACAAACACTGATCAATAGTTCTTCATCTGCTAGGCAGCAGAGGTCCACTGGTAGCTCGAATATTGCTTAGTCCGGTGCTCTGTGGAGTCAGAAAGGCCAACCGAGGAAAATAGTCCAGGGGTGCTGGTGCCTCCTTCTCCACCTTGCACCTCCATCATACCCAGGCACTGGTAGCTCCACGGGGCTGTGGTCCAGTTGCCTCCAATGAGCAAATGCACCAGGGATTTGGGCCTGCCAGAGTCAGAGGGAAGTCAATGCCTCGTTGGCCAAGTGACCACACTCTGCCACCAGCTGGCTGGGGGCAGAGTCTGATTGAAGTCTGATTACCTCAGATGCTGAATGGAAACTGGGGAGTATTCCACCTGATCTCATTCCAAACCAGAGGTTAATGAAGCAACAAAGAGACCATGCCTCTGCCCCAGTTGCTCTGCTCTGTTCGTATCCCTGCAATGCGAGATGTAGCTCACTCCAGCAGTCCACAAAATTGGGGAGATGTCTCTCCTAAATTTGTCCCTGGTGTGATCACTCTATTAATGCTGCTGCTAGGTGGGTAGTGTCTCCACTCAGGTTCCCATGACTCAGAAGTTCCCAAGCCTCCACCTGTCTTACAGAGACCTAAGTCTCCATCCACTGCTGAGTTTCTCTTTCTCAGAGCCAAGCCAGACACCTCGCCCCCATGCCTTTCTGCACTGTTACCTGATTCATAGTTACAGTATAGCCGCGCTATCTCAGACCGAGCAATGCCCAGTCTTAACAAAGAACCACGAACATTCTAGGCTCCATACGTGTTGGGCTTCTAGACTGCCAGGCCAGGGGGAAGGGTTGACTGGGAGTTCAAAGTGGCAGGGAAAATACTTGTTCAACCTTCATGCCAAACAAGAGAATTCCCAGGTGCACAGCAGGGACTCTCTGGAGAAGGAGTCCCAGCTTCCAGCAACTCATTCCTATGGGTTGATAGAAGAGGATCTCAGTTCACCGCTCACTAGTAGAGATCTCACAATAAGCAAGCAACTCCCTTGGGGGTGGAATGATCATGCACCCTCTTTGGGGTGGGTTCTGTACCTGAAATTTGTTTCCTTGGATTTGCAGCTTGCCTCAGCAGAGAAGACATGCAATTATCAATCTCTTCTCTCAGTTTGGCTCCCACCCTTCAGTTTTGTTGGTTTTTTTCTGGCCATTATCTCTCTCCCTCTAGATGGGAGCTTCTGCTGAAAGCTGGCTTCAGTTGGCTATCATCCCCATTGCATTTTTTTCTATAGGAAACATTGAAATTCTAGTCAAATTACTGGTTTTGAAAAAGGTTATATACATATGTTGAATAGCAAACTTAAAAACTTATTTTAATTAAAATAAACAAATTCTCAACAAATAAGCTTTCATAAAATTACTAAGATTTATATGAATATGGTAGAGTGCTATAACAATGTGTCTTATAAGATAGACTTGAAATTTCCTCTGACTTTGCAGATTCCTTCCTGGGACAACTGAGATTGACATGTCTATCAAACTGAACAAGCTTACGAGAGTTCTTCATTTTTTAAAATCTATTTCTACAAATCTGTATTTCGATAGGAATATCGCAGACCCAAATTATGGATTTCTGACTCTCACAAAAATGTCTGCCCATGCAGGGCTAATTCAAACCACTGGACATTGCAATAAATCAATCAATTAGTTGAGAATTAACTGTGTACGCAGCCCTTTGCAATGAAGGCAATACGGATATATCTTAATATAAAACATAGCACATGAAAGAAAGATTTTAAGTTACAAGTAACTCTCAATATAAGATTTTTTTAAATTTACTAATTCTTATAATTTATGTACAGACTTTGCAGCAATTTTTTATGATTATTTTTCATGTACATATATAAGACTTGCAAAAAAGAGAAATTAGAGAGTCCTAGTCATCAATCACACAGTTCTCTATACCTCCCATAAACCTGCATGAGTCTATTTCTTACTGTGTAACAAAAGAATTTTACAGATTATTAAAATTATAAAATTTTAATTTTCATATGCACCATAATAACTTCTAAAGTTACATACTTGCTTCAACTAAGACTGTTTCACTGACCCATTTCACTGGGTAGAGAAGCAAGTTATATACTTGCTTCATCTAAGACTGTTTCACTGCCTTTTCTTTTCTGTGGGTAGTGGTCTCTACAAAAGCTACACATTGAAGCTGATACTACAGTGTGAATTGATTGTTTCCTATTCAAATGCATATGATGGGTGTATACATGTACACATGAGCACTCATGGAGTTTGAAGGGAGTCAAATTATAGTGAATGATAACCACAAATGAAATTAAAGTGCAAACAAATAGAGTTAGCAGATCTCTAATCTGAAAATTTAAAAAACAAATAGCATCAAAATCTGAAAATATTTGAGTGGCGACATGATGGCACAAGTAAAATGTGATACCTGACTTCATGTGACAAGTGTGAGTCAAAACTAAGTCAAAAACATTTTTTATGCTTCATATAAAATTACCTTTCACTCATGTGTACCAGGTGATTACAAATATAAATGAATTTTGTACTTAATCTTGGATCCTAATATTCCATTATGTATGTACAAACAATCCAAAATCTGAAAAAAATCCAGATGTCAAAATTCTTCTAGTCTCAAAAATTTTGGAATATGTATATGCAACCCATAATTTGACATTTATTTCATTTTGATAGAGAGTAAATCATCTTGTGTGGCAAATAACAGTTGTTAGGCATTAATAATATTTCTTCCAACACATTAAGTGGAGTCAGCTTAACAGCAGGCATGGCATTTTACACAGCTGCAACTTCCTTGTTGTTATACTGTCATTATTATGAAAAGTATGGCAGTGTATAGGATGCCACTGACAGAATCTCTAACGTATCCACGTTGTATAGAGTATTTCAACAAAAGACGTTGTTCAACATAATATATCCACGTTCTATAGAGTATTTGATCAATAGCTTTAATAATGTCAAAAAAATGCAGGAAAAGTGCAATACAAAAAAATAAATAATTTATTAATAAGGAAAGAACTGACAGCATTCAGTCAAATTAGTAATTTAACTAATCTGCTATTTGGTTAGACTAAGACTGTCCAATGTTGACATATATAAATTTAAAATACTAATTTAGACAAATATTTTAAAAATTTGTCATAAAATAGTTACATTCTACTCAGTCATGAAAGAAGTATTTATTGAATACTGACTTTGGACTGGGTAACTGCACTATAAAGCAAGCTTCCCAGTATCCACACAACTTATATTTTGAGAGAAAAGTTACAAAGAACTAAACAAGTCAATAAAGGTGATATGAAGTAACCAATATGATGAGATGGCAAATGGCATTGCACAAACATTTCTCCCCTTCAAATAAAAATTTTAGAGGAGCCCTCCCTTGTAAAGTTGCCATAAGAGATGATCTGAAGGACAAAGAAATAGGTAACAGATGAAGAGAGAGCAATGACAGAAGAAAGAGATGGAATCTGAAAAATGGGAAAAAAAGATCAGCACAAGGTTAGCCTAGTGCACAGACCAAAAGAAGAGATGACTATTGAAAGACCCTTAGGTAGCAAAAAGCGTGAGATTTTGGAAGAATATAAAAACCACTGTTTGTGTATGTGTAAGAGGAGAGAGAAAGCAGTAAGGTCACAGATTTTAATTTTTAGTCTAGAGTTTGGATTATATATATGTGTGTGTGTACATATACATATATATGTGTGTGTGTGTGTGTATAGATATATAGACAGAGAGAGAGAGAGAGAGAGTTTTGTTTTTTTGAGACAGAGTCTCACTGTCACCAGGGTGACATTTAGCTAATAGTAATCTCAAATTCTTAGGCCCAAGTAATCCTCTTGCCTCAGCTTCCCAAGTAGCTGAGAGTATGGGTACCTCCTACCATGACCAGCTATTTTTTTTTTTTTTGTCTCTTTTTAGTGGAGATGGGGTCTTGCTCTTTCTCAGGCTGGTCTCAAATTCCTGAGCTCAGGCAATCCACCCACCCAGAGTTCTAGAATTACCAGTGAGAACTACTATGCCTGACCTGATTTTAATTACCTTTATATTGGAAAATTAGTGAAGTGCTGTAGGAGGAAAAATAGTATAGATTTTAAGAATTTGAGAAAGGTAACATGTATTGGATTGAAGAAGTACGGAAACAAATGTATCATTCAGGAATGATTTCTCCTGCAATTTAGCCAAGGTTCATTCAGTAACAAGGTCCGGAAATAAGAAGTTGGATGGCATTAATGCTTGCTTTCATACAGGGGAGCAATCTTAATTTATTTTTGGAATTTTAAAAGTAGAATTTAATATTCATGTCATAAGTAGAAGTAAATTATGGTGTAAAAATTAATATTTCTTCAAGCACATTAACATATGTAATCTCACTTCCCAAACAGGGATCTACAGAAGAGGGAGTAAAGCTAAGATCTCAGAGGTGAGAGGCAGCCCACTAGGGAAAAAAGCAGGAATGAGAAAAATGTTATATAAAAAGAGCCTGAATCAGCAAAATCTTTGAGATATTTAATAAATTGAAAAGATTTTATGAGATAAAAATAATTTTATAAGACAGGTGAGGAAGTTAGCATTACTTTCTAAATTACTAACTGAAAGATTAAAATCTTATGTAATCCTTGTATTTTATATTAGTGTCTATCATTTTCATAGATATTCTTAATTATCAGTGCTTTATCGCAAATAAGAACCATAGATATTAAACCTACATTGCCAATAACATAGGTAAACTGGCGTGTGTTCCAGAAATTTTACCTAAGCAATCTCTAAAGTTTTATTCTTCTACCTGTCTAGCTACAAATTCTCCTGAAGAGTAACTCAATTTTATTGTCTTCTGCTTATGTAGTATCCTACATTTCACCTACAAGTTAAACTCCCTTACGTGCAAAGTTTACAATTTTTCTAATACTAAAGCCTGAACAGTCCATTTAATCCTATGATTTAACTTCAGGGAATGATGGAGTTTTAAATAAAACAAGATTGTAAATACCTTCTTGAAAGTTAACTCAATAAAACATTTAATACCATTTATTATCTCTTCTCTTTCTTAGATAAGGAACTACATCAAGATTATCTCAGAGAAGAAAAGATTCATAATATGTATTGCTGAGCAATCAAGATTCTGAAACTCTCCATAAATCAAAAATGACGTTTCTTTTCAGTTTATAGTAAACGAAACAAAAATATTTCTTCATTTTTATAAAAACCAAGGTATGTCTGTTTCGAGATTCTTTTAAAACACTACATAGGAAAGATAATAGAATGGAGAAAAGTCAAAAAGAGGAACCCAAAATAATAAAAAAAGCAAATAAATGACTCCAGAGGAAAGATATAATGATTAATCTTCAATCTTGATTAAATCAGATAGACATTATCAAAATATATCCAAATCTGAAAATGATCACGAGATTGATCTGAAGGCAACCATAGCAGCATTTGAATTTCAGCTCTAGCACTTACTTGTGTAACTTGAAAAAATTTCAGGGCCTCTCATAGTTTTGTTTTTTCATTTGTAACTGATATTGTAATATTTCACAATGTTTTAGAGAAAAAATAAATTAAATATATCTGTTATTATAGAAGTTACTTATCTAATACTAATCTGTGTCTTTCTATGTCCTATCTCTAAATTGAAATAAGTTATGATATATATGCACTCCTACTTAATAAGTACATTATGAAATGCTTAGATTTTTCCAGGTATTATAGATAAAAAAATGTCACTGCAGTTTGTTTTTTAAAATATTTCAGAGTAATATGAAGGTACAAATGATAAGGTTATGTTCTTTGCATTTGTTAAAGAGCAAGTTGTAGTTGAACCCTTCTCCCAGGGGGTTATGCTGTATTGCCTTCATTGTGCCCATTAGGTAAGAGTTTACCAATCCCCCTACCTCTGCCCCTTCCCTTTTCTCCTTTCTCCTCCTCTCCCACTTGAATATAATTTTCTTATGTGGGCATGTAGCTGTTTGTCTATTGGTTTACTGCTGTTTAAATATTAGAACAATATATTGGTTGCTCATTGGTTGTAACTTATTAAACTTGACATTAATACAAATTATTTTCTTTAACATTAAATTCATTAATGGCAACTTCAGGTTATTATAGAAATTAATGATAAGGTGTAAAAAAGATTTTATGTTATAAATATCTTTGTTCATCATTCATAGTCATCAGAGTGAATATTAAGAGTGATTGTGAAGAAAATTTAAAATTCTATTTATTATCAAAAATATTACCGTGTTTTAGTAATATGGTCCTGTACAGGACTTGGACATAAAGGGGACCTCGTGAAGGCGGTGGCTAGATCATTAAGATTTTCATCACTGTGGCACTCCCATACTTAGGGAAGGCATGATACCACTGGTAGGTAGCATTCCTGTATTCTGTCTGAACATAGCAAATGGCAAACATTTGGGTGATGAAAAAGACCTAAATAGATTATGGAAAACTAATACAACTTCATCATTAAGTCATGAAAAACACATATTAAAAAAGAAGTCTAAGAATAAAGAAGTTATTTGCACATAAAACATCCTTCTCATAATAAATATTTAACTCAGAGCCTGAGCTTGGCACGAAAGAGCCCACTTTTTTTTGTTGTTGTTGTTTTTTTTAAGATCCCACTTTTAAAAATTATTTTATTTCAGATCAAAATATATAAACAATAAATAATGCTAGTGTAATTCGTAATTTTCAGCTCAATTGCTAAAATGTCATTTCAAAGTCTGGTAAATTTAAGATGTAGAC
>CAUYQV010171965.1:0-39930 GCA_963574575.1 Galagoides demidoff | reverse complement strand
CTCAAGCTATCCCCCTGGGTAGAGTGCCATGGCATCACAGCTCACAGCAACCTCCAACTCCTGGGCTCAAGCAAGTCTCCTGCCTCTGCCTCCCAAGTAGCTGGGACCACAGGTGCCCACCACAACGCCCGGCCATTTTTTTTTTTTTTTTTTGGTTGCAGCCATCATTGTTGTTTGGTGGGCCGGGCTGGGGATTCAAACCCGCCACCTCAGGTGTACATGGCTGGCACCTTAGCAGATTGAGCCATAGGCGCCGAGCCACAGCACCATTTTTCAAAGTGTCAGGCAAATGTTAGTCAAGCCTAGTTCTAGTTGGGAAGTTGCAAATGGAGATAGAAATAATATTAAAGTCATAGAGATAGATCCAGAAAATATTTAATATATCATTCCTTTCTTTCTATCTATTCACTCCTTTATGGGGCTGGCCCTGTTCTCAAGAAATTTCACTATCCTTTTCTACTTTTCCCAACCTCTCCATCAGTACTCAGCCTTCTCTACTGTGTTAGCCAGGCTTTTCCAGGGAAACAGAATAGATAAATCAATAGATAGGAAGGAAGGTAGAAAGAAGGTAAGTAGAGAAGGAAAGACAGACAGACAGACCATCACTCTATCTGTCTATCCTATTTGGTTCCATTTCCCTAGAGAACCTTGGCTAATTACATAGACAACTCAGTACCCAAAGAAGGGAGTGAGTTGATATGGGGGTGAACAAGTCTGAAATCTGTAGGACAAATGGCAGGTTGGAAATTTAGGTAAGGGTTGATGTTGTAGTTTTAAATCTAAATCCCACAGGGCAGGGTAAGTAACCTGGAAACTCAGTAGAGTTTCTCTGTTTCTGTCATATCATAGACTTTTCTGGGTTGAATTTTGTACCCCAAAAATTTATGTGCTGAAATTTTCACCTCCAGTGCCTCAGAATGTGACCTTGTTTGGAAATAGAGTCAGTGAAGATGAAATCACACTGGAACAGTTTGGGATGCTACTCCAAAGATTGGTGCCTTTATAAAAAGAACCCCAGGTATAGAGAGATACATACACACAGAGTGAACACCAGGTAAAAATTGGAATTATGCTGCCACAGCCAAGGAATTACCAGAAGCTAGGAGATAGACCTGGAAGAGGTCTTTCTCCAAAACCTTCAGGGAAAGCAAGATTGACATCTTAGTCTGGGACTTTTAGGAAATAAGAAATTTCTGTTGTTTAAGCCACTCAAATCAGTGGTATTTTTTTATGGTAGTCCCAGCAAACTAATACATTCACTAACCAGAACTATCTTGAGTTCCTCTCTTTCCTTCTCTTGGAATCTTTAATGAGTCACCACATCTAGCCCATTCAAATTTACAAACCTCTTTCCATTCTGGATTCTTCTCTATTTCAAGCCTTTATCAACTTTTACCTTATACATTATAAATTCTCCAAAGGGGATTTCCTTGGTTTTAGCCTCTACTTTCTCCAGGCCTTTCCTCACACTGCTTCCAAAGGCCCCTCCTTAAAATATAAATCTACTTGTATCTCATGTCTGTTTGGAAACTCCATGAACTCTACCTCACCAAAGGTTAATGCTAGATTCCTTATCATGGTACCCAAGATTCCTTCAAAATCTGAACCCAGAATTGGTTTCCAGATTTACCTCCTTACTTTGCTTCTTTACAGTGTACGTTTTAACCATGCCAAATTTATCCCCTTTTGTAATAGACTATGATCTTCCCTGCCACTGACTATGCTGACTGATCTCTTCACCTTGATATAACCCTGAGTCCCTGTTCTTTGATTTAGTGCCATTTCCAAGTGGCTATAGCACCACTGTCCAGTTATGCTTCTTTTCCCATTGCACTTTTAAATCAGTCTGGTTGTCCAAAGACAAAGAAGAGGTTCAGTATTGGTCTATAATTCCAGAAATAATATATACAGGGAGAAAGAATAAGGATTGGGTCCAGAAGACAGTAGAAGGAAACAGATTTGAAAATAGTGTGGAAAACAGTGGACTAGAGAAGGCAGGAGGTCAGGGTTCGTCTCTGTTAAGGAACCAGCTTCACAGCTTCTTGAGTTAACTCTGCTCTTCTGTTACTTTGAAGTTCCCTGGGGATGCATTTCAATACTTTTTTTGCATTGCCTTATGCTCAGGCATCTTAGGAAGGCTGCAGCTTCACACTGTGTGCAAGGCTCAGTTCCAATAGCCACAATGCATTGGCATGTTCAAGCACAATAAATAACTAAGGAAGACAATGCTATGTGGAATCAATGTTGTGGCAGCACAGTTGTTAAATTTGCTAAGACTACACACTTGCCATATTTTATAATACTACCAGATGCTTAGGAAAGAGAGAAAATTATAATTCCAACTGGTCAGTGGTCAGAAGGTAATATTCAAAACATCCTACCACATGGATAAACAAGAAAATAATTAGAAATCAAAATGTTAGAGAATTCTGCAGTGAGCATGAATGTAATCCACAGGATAAACAACACTTGGTTGACATTTGACTGAATAAATTAAAACCCAAAGTAATTTGAATAAAAATTCAAGACATGTATCAGAGAAGTTCAGGACAGGAGACAGATGAAATCTTCCTCTTGCCATTTGAGCCCTGTTGGAGTTTCTAGGTAGGCCCAGAAAGGGAGGTCAAAGGATTTCTTTCTTTCTTTTTTTTTTTTTTTTTGTATTTTTATCATCCACAAGTATAAGATGAACTTAATTGTACCAAGGCCACAATTTGATTCTTGAGAACTCCATTAAACTAAAATGTATACATTCAAGGTAGTCTGTGGGTGAAATTACCATACTCATACTGAATAAAACATCAGTCCAAAGCATACACCTTGTTTCATATTTCCTTGAAGCAAGATTAATAATAACAAATCAAATACATTTTACTAGCTTTTTATTACTTTCCCCCCAAAAGCAACAATGATCAGCTACCCACCTATGGTGCTGGACAACTGACTGTCACATGTACTAGTGAGCAACCTCATAAACACACACACACATACAAAGGATGGTTTTCTCTGGATAATGAGTCCTCTGGATAAGGACTTTAATGTCATAAAGTTTACAGGGTTAACTCTATAGCTGATTTTGTTACCAGGCAGTAGATGTTTTCTGCAACAGAAGTAGCTGGACTCATATACTCAAACTTTCACAGAGTTTGAGTTTTTGTACTTTGGGTTGACAGAAAAGATCTGTCATTAGTAAATCTGATACTCCATGTTGAAAATATTTACTGCTTCTCAAACACATAAGAAAGCATATTTCTGCTTTCAGAAGGCTTAACAAATATACATTTATGGTTATATCACCACAAGAATCAGGGTTTCAGCTTACCCAAAATGCCCTAATTCATGTAATTGCTGCCTTTGGTATTTAGAGAAAAAAAAAATCACAGATACTCAGAATTCTGATTGGAGAGAATGCAAGATAAAAGGTTTGTCCTAGTGACCAGTGATGATGCAGCAACTTAATGATTGTACAGAGTGAGCAAGGCCATTGCCTAATTTATCAAATCCATCAAGAAAAATAATTACATCCATATCAATTATTGGTCTATTAGAAATAAAGACCTAGTAGAAGGACACTATCCAAAGGTGATTGTCTAGTGCTTTCAAAATAAATGTCTTATCTCTGCCTTGGCATTTTCTGTACCATCAAAAGGCCATTATCCCATGACAGTTCCATTCCACAGATATTAACATTAGATACCAATTCTTTCTAAAGGCTCTTTACAATGCTTTGTCTCATTTGGTGGGTTTGCCAAATGTTCTTCACATTTCATTAATAAATTGACCCACACAAATCCCTTAGGACTCTAGGGAAAATTAAGTTTCATTCTTTTTTCTTCTACTACTCTAATTAATACTATTAAGAATGAAAAGACGCTATCAATAGATCAATCAAGTCTAGTAAATTAGGCAGCATAGTTTAAATGAAGTAACATTAAATGGAAAAACTATATTAATAAATACAGCTATACACCACATCTAGTTAGATTCAGTGGTTATGTACTAACTGTTATGCTAAGAACTTTATACGTATTTTATTTTTGCACCAAAAAAATCCTATAAGATCAATGTTATTTGTCCGGCTGATAGTTGAGGAAACTAAGGCTTGGGGTGTTAAGTGCTAAGGTCAGAACCTAGGTGTCTGACTTCAAAGCCTGGGCTTGTAAACATTCTGCCTTATTGCCTTTTAGATGGCTTATTCTAGGACTGTCACAAATATTGACTTCACGCAAATCTCACAGGCACTCCATGCCTCAGTTTTCCTACTAGTGAAAGTACAAATAGGTTAATAAATCTACCTCACAGTGTCTCCTGAGATGAGCTGGACCTCATAAGTGATTGGGAAGATGAGAAGTTATATCTTCAAGCTGTGATTAAATGTAGTACCAAAAAATAAAATTACGACATCAGAATGGGGAGTCATAGTGCTAATATTTTCTTAGATCATGTTGTTTTCTTGTTTCTATTTTTTTCAGTTGCTCCAGGTGGATATAAACCTGTGATATTTAAAAATCCTGTACAGAACCTTGTCCTCTGTAAAGAGTTTTATACAAGCAAGTTCCAATAATATACTAGAGCTATGTATAGAAATGACACTGCAAGCCTTGATTCCCAAGTTCATTAAATGTTCTACATGTTCATAACTTGATATTTCACTTGATTTTACATTGTTTAATAGGAAATCACATCTTAATTCCCTTCAATTTATGGATCTGCAATAGCTAGCCACCGTCTATGATAACCTCTTGACCATTCAGATGGGAGAAAGTTGTCACAAAGTAATTATAAACCCAAGAGAGAATCTACATATGAATTTTTGTCAGTAGCCCCAAACCAAGAAGAAAATCAGCAGCTGGTTCATCTCTATTCAGCCCCAGGCCTGATTTTCCACAAGTGTAATCAAAGATCTGAGGGTGATGGAAAGTTAGCAGAGAACTGACCCAGATGGAGGAAGAAATGTTTCCTTAAGATTTTACAGATCCATGTCTCTTGCTCAGTTTTTAATGGGGTGGTTTACTCTTTTCTTTGTCGTTGTTGATTTTCTTAAGTTCTTTGTAGATTCTGGTTATCAACCCTTCTCTGGATTCATAGCATGCAAATATCTTCTCCCACTCTGAAGATTGTCTCTTTGCTTTGTTGATCGTGACCTTAGCTGCACAGAAACTTTTTAACCCATTCATTTATTCCTCTCATTGCTGTGATTGCCCTTTGGGATCTTCTTCATAAATTCTTTCCCAAGGTCAATATCATTAAGAGTTTTTCCCATCCTTTCTTCTGGAGTTTTTATAGTTTCATGTCTTAGGTTTAAATCTCTTATCCTTAATGAGTTAATTTTCATAAATGGTGAGAGATATGTGTGGCTAACCAGTTCTCTCAGATCATTTATTAAATAGGGATTCTTTCCCCAGTGTATGCTTTTGCTTATTTTATCAAAGGTCAGATAGTGATATGGATATAAGGCTGGTTTCATCTGTACATGCTATATTATGTTCCATAGATCTATGTCTCTGTTTTCATGCCAATACCATGCTGTTTTGATCACTATAGACTTGTAGTATAACCTAAAGTCTGTCAATGTGATGCTTTCAGATTTGTTCTTATTTTATAGAATTGTGTTGGCTACTCAGGGTTTTTTCTGGTTCCATATGAAACATAGAACAGTTTTTTCAAGACCTTCAAAGTACAACATTGAAATTTTAATGGGAATTGCATTAAATCTATAGGTTACTTTGGATAGTATAGACATTTTAACAATGTCGATTCTTCCTAACTATGAGTACGGTATATTCTTCCATCTGTTAACTTCCTCTGCAATTTCTCATCATCTCTAATTACTAGAGAAATGCAAATCAAAACCACTTTGAGAGATCACCTAACCCCAGTAAGAATGGCCTGCATCACAAGGTCCCAAAGCAACAGATGCTGCAGTGGGTGCAGAGAGAAGGGAGCATTCATGTACTGTTGGAAGGACCACAAATTAGTACAGCCTTTGTGGAAAGAAGTATCAAAAATCTCAAAGAACTAAAAGTAGACCTTCCATTTCATCCATTCCATTACCAGGTATCTACCCAAAATAAAAAAAGATAATTTTACCATAAGGAGATTTGCACTTGAATGTTTACAGTAGCCGAATTCACAAATGCAAAGATGTGGAAACAACCTAAATGTCTTTCAACACAAGAATGGATTAGTAAACTATGGTCTATGTATACCATGGAATACACTATGGTCTATGTATAGCATGAAATACTGTTCAGTTATAAAAAAGATGGAGATTTTCTCTTTTTTAACAACCTGGATGGATTTGGAGAACATTCTCCTAAGTAAAGTATCACAGGAATGGAAAAACAAGCATCACATGTGCTCAATACTAAATTAAAACTAGTGGATTAACAAGTATGTGCTCACTTGAGAGATAAACTCAATTAAATTCAAGAAGGCGGGTAGGGGGAAGAGAGGGTCTGGCAAGTTCCCACCCAAAGGGAACAATGTGCCAGTAAAGTATATGGCACACTTCCTGGCTAAAGGAAACAATCACAATTCTGACTTAACCTTACAAATGCAAATAATGTAAACTAATTGTATGTACCCTCCTGTTAATCTGAACCTTTTTTTAATGAACAAAATATAATTTTAAAAAAGACTTCACAGATCCATACAAATTGGTTTTCCCTGTTTAGAGATAATAAAGGTAGATTGAGGAAGATTAAGAATCAGCAGCACTTTTGAGCTAGAAGGAACTGTGAGAAACTTGGCTCAACCCACTGCCTTCTGGCAAGTCAGTGTCAAAACGTTTCAAGACAAGCAAGGAAATCTGACCTTTTAAAAATGGAACATTTTACACGGTTGTTTTCCAGTCATGGGGAAAAGAAAGAAAGAGAAAACTTTATGGAGATACTCAAAGGCAGACCAAGGATCCCTTCTCTTGTCCCTGCTCCTAGCTGGGGAATAGCCTTAAACAGCAAACAAGTGCCCATGAAGTGAGGCAGATGGCCCAGGTGCCACCTCTCTAGTGCCCAGTGTACCCCCTCACACCCTGGTGACCATGAGCTTGCCACATATTCAGTTCAGATGTTTCTGAAATTTCATTTAAATATGAAATCAATATGTATGTTATTCCATTTTTTTTAAAATTTGTAATAATATTGGCTGGGAACAGTGGCTCACGCCTGTAATCCTCGCACTCTGGGAAGCTCATGTGGGTGGATTGCTTGAGCTCAGAAGTTCAAGATCCTTGAGCTCTGAGTCAGAGAAAGACCCCATCTCTACTAAAAATAGAAAAAAAACTAGCTAGGTATGCTGGTGGGCACCTGTAGTCCCAGCTACTCAGGAGGCTAAGGCAAGAGGATCACTCAAACCCAAGAGTTCGAGGTTGCTGTGAGATATGATGCCATGGCACTCTACCCGGGGTAACAGAGTCGGACTCTATCTCAAGGAAACAAAAATTTATACTTATATTGAGTCCAATTCTCAGCATGATTTTATTAATTTTTGGAAACCAAAATATTTTTGTAGAAATATTTAAAATATATAATTTGCATTATGATATTGACAGGAAATCATAGTTTAATTCTGAGAAATTAATTTATGGGCATATCTAGGAACCTGTTATGGCAGAGGTTGAGGAATTCTGTACAACTCAATGAATGAGGTATTTTAACTAAAACAGAACAATGGAACAGCAGAGACAGGGAATCAGATTTAAACAAGATCAGTAAAAAGTGAGGCTGATTCCCTCAATGTGAAGGGTTAATTCCTAAGAAAAATAGATGATAGTCTTAGAATAATAGATCCTCCCAGAGACAGGGAGAAAAAAAAAAGTGAAAAGAGGGAGGAAGTCAGTGGTAGGGAGAGGAAGAAAACAATTTATTTGATTTTATTTAAATTCCAAGTCTCTTGTGTTTAGAGCCACTTCTTCAGGTAAAGTTTTACACGTGTTATTTTTGGTGTATATCCATAAAACTTAAGTCAGAGAAAAAAAACTAAACCATCAAATTGGAATAAAGCTCTGGTCTGACAATTTAAGACAAAGATATTCAGAGTGAAGGTTGCTTCTCAATCCTTTAATCATCTGTTGTGTCCTGACATTCTAGGGGTCTCAGAAGAGTGCATGACAAATAATGTTCCATATGTGCAGCTAAAACTATTCGCAACAAGGGTAAGTGACAACTGAAGCACCCTGACTCTGAGTGATTAATATCAACACCCTGAGGCCATGCCTCAATGACCTACATGATGGATAAAGTCACACACACCCACACAAAAACCCATAAGCCAGTTTAGTTATGTGACCCAAGGAGGATGTGTTGATCTCCACCCTCCTGGGGGGAAATGCTCACAGTTCACTCAAGGTACAAGTTTATCTAGAAGTGTATGCTCTCAATTGTTGATTATCTGCCCATGAATTATCCAAACCAGAATCTACCACACCACCCCACCTTACCAAGGTGCCATTACTGAAGCAATCCATGTTAACTACCATATTTTTTAAAAATTAGGGATAAAAATGAACTTACCCCAAGGCACCTTACAGTAATAGCACGAAACCAGACATAAACATACTTTCTATCTTGTGGATTATCTGTGCCCTTCCAAGTGCAGAGCTGTTAGGGAAAGGATCAGGCAGCTTAGCAGGGTTTGATGGTGCTTGGTTCCCTGAAAGACACACATATACTCAAATACACACCATTTTTATCAAATCTTCTCCCATGTAAACTATAGACAGAACCATAGTTCTAGAACTATAACAACTAGACAGGATAAAACATTGCATGAGCTCTGAGAACATTTTGGTATAAATAGGAAAAGATCGGAAATTATCCATCAGTATATATGAAAATAAGTGGATTTTGATGCTTGTGTGTGGATTCATTTTCTCACAATCAGTAAATTATAGATATTTTTGTGGTTAAAATGCCAACATTTTGCTGTTGCTAGATATCTATAAACACTCTGCCTATAGTATGCCTGTTCTGTTGAGTTTTCTTTTAAATATTGGGTCATGAAAGGGTACACTATTTTCTAGATCCGTACTGGGAATTTATGTCTGTATACATGCTACTGGAATCCTGGAATTTCTACCATGATATGATAAATTGTTTTTCAGATTTAAATGCATCCTCAATCAGTATGAGAAGTTATTCCAAATGAGTTAAAATATATTTGGGTCCTTATAGGAAAATATTTTAAAGTTCTGCTTTATTTAATGAGAACAATGTTTTGCTACAAAAGGAATCATTTTTATGCTTCAACAACCAAATATTTTCTGTTATATTCACGTGTGATATGAATGTATAATTGGGGACAGTTTTTCGGAGTCAAATCCCCAATACTCAGAACTGTTCTTTATCCTATCACACCACACCCTTTCTTAATCATACTATATGTAGTTGCTCATATAAATTCCGTAACTGAAAAAGGGAAGAAAGAAATCTAACAAAATTTCTTGCCAGATGGAGAAAATTGAAACATTACCCTTGTTTCTTTGCCAGCACAGATCCATTTTGACAAGCTGGAAATGATTTATGGGAGGAAAAACGTATTTACACTGGCAGAGATGTTATTAATTGCCATACAATGTTCACATTTTTGCATTGTTTTGTATATGATTAGTTACTAGATTTAAATATACAGTCCAAATATGTGGCTGTTTTTGCATGCTGATTATTATATGACAGACAAACTTACAATACATGATTCATGCTATAAATTTCATTTAAACTTTCACAGACACCACAGCAAAGACATGATAAAATAGAAAACCCACGAACAGCCTTCAGAGAATACAGTTCATTGCTATGTGTGTGTTCATAAACACACAGGCATACACAGATGCAAATGGTTTAAAAGGATTATGTGCGTTAAAAGGGAGTCGATGAATAATATAACGCCCTTAATGCATAAAAATATTACTTTTATTACTTTTCAGAGTAACTGTTGCTCCATGAAACTACTACTAAAATAAGGCTCCAAAATATTTGAAAATGAAAATATTAAAGCAATATATAATTTCTAAGTTAGAGAATTTTGCACCATACAAGACATCCATCCAGAGATGCAAAATTCTACAAGAGAAGTTTGGAAGGGTATTTTTTAAGTACTTTATTCTAAGAAGCACTTTAAAAATAATAATGTCTTTGGAGGAGACTTTTTCCCTCATATACATATATGGTCATAGGAAAAAGAAATTAGGCTATTTAGTAAGAATAAAAGTGATGGCAATGAAGACAAGCCAATTAATCATAGGAACTGACCATTAGCCGTCTTTATTGCTCTTATAATACTGTCACTCTTTTACACTAATATAGATGGATATATTTATTACTACTTGCAATTCCAGATTTGAATCTCACATTATAAAGATGTTCTTGTATAACAGCTATTTTGTCCAGGAATCATTTATAATGTATCTGTGTCCATTGAGGACATTTTATGATACCCCTATTTCTAGTTGTAGAAATTAATTTTGAAGGTCTCAATTTCAAGCAGTCATATCAGCGTTCCTATAAGCATTTGTACATAGCTGTCCCTTAGGTTTGATGTTTTAGTAGCACAGTCTCTCTGTAATTAGTTTTCTGCTCCTAAATGTAAATCAGATGTAAGTCTCTATAAACGCTCACTCTCACAGTGTTTTGCAGAGTGTTCCCATTGTATTAGGTTACACTAGGAGGCAAATAATTCTAAATATGAAACAAAACCGTGTGTATGTGCCAAAACTATAATTTAGCTGTTTATGATTTACCCAACTCCACTTTTACTTGGCAAAATAGATTCAATATGTCTATTTGAAATTAGTTCATAAATAAGAGCTTATTGTAAATGATTAATGAGTGTACTCCTGCTTACATAAGATTAATTCCCTCCAAGGTCAATTTAACCCACTGGGAATTTGGGTTTTTGCCCAGGGACTCCTTGTGGGTGGTCTTGTCTTTTCCAAGATGGGACACCCAATAGGAAAGCAAGGTCATCCAGCTGCCAAATGTCACATTCAAGTTATTTATTTCACTCTATCTTTCCTAGAAACTCCTATAAGTTTCAACCCCAATGCATCTCAAGAGAGCCCTGGTTTCATAGGGTTTATTCACGGCATACTCCTGTGTAAGGTAATCGCTGGCTCCAAAGCTTTTATTGAGCATCTACTTTGAATCCAGCACTTTGCCAAGCATCATGGAGGTGGGGGGCAGAAATCATCATAAAAAATTGTTGCTATTGTTTTAATGAGTTAATAAATAGAAAGCATTTAGAACACTGACATATAGTAAGTACTTATTCATATGTGTTATTATTTTCAGCCAGAATGTATTTGTTTTATGGTGAAATGTTTTAACCAAGAGAGATTAGAGAGGTAACAAGAGTGCTAGATAAAGATGACTATATTATAAGTATATATTTGTTTGTTTTCATAACTCAAGCACGCACAAAGTCCCTGACACTAGGACATGTCTATTCTTCTCTGTTATCCCCACGTACTAACAAAGTGCTAGCACTTAATAGGTGCTCAATAATTATTTGTTGAACTGAAATAAACTCAGATGTCCTTTCAATTCCTGAAATGCAAGGATTCTTAAACCCTGACCCTCTAAGGCTGATGGAACAAATAAGTAACTTGCAGGGACGGGAGTGCTATTTCCTCTTCCGATAGCTGCAGCAGCAACAGCAGGAGCAGGGACACAGGGGCCTGGAGCTGGGCAAGGACACAGGGGTGACTGTGTGAGAGTGATGCCAGGACAGAAAACAGCAACAGTGCTGGAGGAGTAGGAAATCTCAGCACCAGGGACTGTGGAAAGCAGCCTGCATGTTTCAGTAACACATGGTAGCACGTTGGAGAGACCTGAAGTGGACATCTGTCAAATGTATGTTTGTTAGACTACCTGGCCTGCAAGCACCTGTGCTATTGGAGAATAAGTCCAAAAAAGTCAAACATCAGGACCAATGGGAGACATGTAACTCCCTTTCTCTCCTCTCAGATACCTGGCAGTAGGCAGGGCACTCAGGTTTGCCTTGGAGATGGAGGGGCCCAGGTTGCTATTGGCAGTGATTATGGGTGGAGAGCACAGAGACCCAGGGGCAAGTGGCCTCTGGCAGAAGCTGCAGTAGTAGCTTCCCAAGTCAACTATTAGCAGAGCATTTTTTCTGTAGAATTTGCTGCCAAATATCCTTTGGCTTCTGCCTATTTTTTGAGGCTGGTTCTCAAGACTTCCCAGCTCTTCTATGAAATCTCTGATATCCTTCCAATACATTCCTTTTTACTTCAGTTAACTGGAGTTAGTTTCCCCTGTTTGCAACCAAGAACCCTGATTAGTATAATAACAGGGCCAAATATCTACATAGTTTTTACCCAGACTCCTGATTGTCTAAGTCTAGAATCCTATGATGCTTCCTGGCTACACGGCCTTGGCATACTGCTTATTCCCAGATCCTAGGGATAGGATAGCAACTATCTCAGAGAATTGACATAGGAAGTACTTAGAAGAGTTCCCAGTATGTACAGCTCCAGGTGGGCTGCCTGTTATAGCCAGCTGTTAAGAATGAAGCAAGGTTAACAAAGGAGACTCCAAGACATTGTCACACCAATAGTTGCATGTCTCACTATTATGTTCTGAATTTTTTTTATTATATTGCAATGGCTTCTCTGACAAACCACACAAAGACTTTTAAGAACTGTATAAATATGTGCATTATTTCTCCTCCATATTTGATTTTACACATATTTGAAGAAATGAATATGAAAGTTGATTTTGGTTTCCTGTTCTCTCATGCTCTTCCATCTCATAATTAGACTGCAGACTTAAATGAGAGAAAAAAACTGGTCTTATACTTCCTATGTGTCTAGCACATATGCACATCACATGAGGTAGGTGCTCAATATATGCTTATTGATTGATAGCCAGCATTTAATTTGATTACTGGAGCCATCTGGGCCACCAAGTGGTACAGTATGCACCCAACCATCTGGAGCTCCCTCTGACTTCAGCCTAGTCCCTGTTAACTAGGACCAGTGACACAAGCCACAAAGTCACCCAGAGATGAATGTGTGTCTCATAATGCTCTGCCTGACTCAGGAGGAGAGATCCAATTCACCTTTCTCTTCTAAGGCCCTGTGCTTAGGTAAGTTAAATAAACCAAATTCTCTAGAACATGACCAGCCAGGTATCCTAACAGTTTTGCTAAGGACTCTGCAGTACAGCACTCCACACATCCAAGTTTGTGGGCAGCTATGAGATTTGCTCTTCTGAGTCCCTCAAGACACACTGGAATGATAAACTTCAGTATCATTTGTTTCTCCTTGGGGAGAATACTGTCACTGATTCCTCTCAGCATACACTTCATTATCGGCCAAGTTCCCAAAGGCACTTGAGAATATGTGATTAAAGAAATTCTCTACTATCATATATACAATAAATCTAACTAGCTTTGTTACAGAGCAAGGTTTGTGGAAGTTTCTTTTTCTCCTTCAATCCAATGCTGCCCGGCCTAACCAAAGCCACTCACTAAATATTGCCAATTCAACCTCACTTCTTGGATGTTGAATTAAAAGTGTTTAGGTTATTCCCAGATCTGGTTTTCATGAAAAAACTTTCCTGTATTTTGGATATTCTAGTGTCATATAAGTAAACGGAAATTCAGAATTCCCAAGCCTTCAAAGCAGAGGTTAGATTTGAGGGTAATGGCAGCAAAAACGATCCTCCATTCTTATTTATTGCCCTCAATTCCATTTGTAAGTGGGTGAAGAACACCTAAAAATACTCCCCTGTCACCCAGCCTTCTTACATTCTCCTCATTATCTCATCAAATTCACCCCTAAACATCCTAGGGGTGTGTAGATGCAGTCAGATACAAGAAAGCATTCGAGGACCTTCACAGCTGACTCCTGAGCCTTGGACAGGACGATAAGCATGATGGAAATAAACACTCTCAGACCCAAAGGACCACTTTTCTAGTCATAATTTTCCAGTTTGAATTAGCTACTAAATCTATTCCTGTGTTCCTACAACCTCATGGGCCCTTCTGTGAAATCACTTTTCACATTCCATTGTAATTGCTGGTCAATCTGTCCCATGCAAAGGAGGGTTTATTATCAGTTTTTGTGTCTTCACTACCCAAGATGGAACCTGAGGTATAAATATTATGATAGATTGCAAAGACTAACCATAAATTTCTCCCATCCATGTGTATACCAGCCTCCTCTTTGCATGTGCACTTGGCAAGAGGTAGAGTTGCCTTCCCTAACCCTCATTTATCTACAAATCATTATTACTATCCCTATTTTGCAGATGAGGAACTTGAGATTTAGAAAAGTTAAATAACTTGCTCTACATCACCCATCTAGCAAGCAACAGATTCAAACCAAGATCCATCCAAAGTCAAAGTTCTGCTCTTAACTTCTCTTCTGAAGTCCAACATTATGCTGCTTTTTGTGGTATATGACAAATGTAGGGTCATTACAAAGATTATTTTTAAAAACTTTTTCCCAAAATCTTATTAGGAATTAGTATTATAGATTTGATTGAAGTTAAGTATATTACAGCACTCGGGTTTTTTTTTCGTTTTTAATTTTAGGTAGAAATGAGGTCTTGCTATTTTGTCTAGGCTAATCGGAGTCTCTTAGCCCCAAAATGCTGGAATTATAGACATGAACCATCACACCCAGCCAAGCCTTGAGGTTTTAAGTTATGAATCAGTAAGTTTTAATGGAATGCTGGATGAGGGTCAAGGATACCAATAAACAGAGAATTCAGATAGAGAGAAAGAATTGTGGTGAGTGGGTGTACAGAGGTAGAACCAAGGCAGAGAACAGGGGGTAGGAAGTAATCATGTGGGCAGTGGGCTGAACAAAGGATGCCCAGGCCAAAGGGACTTCTCACAAGGCTACCAGTTTGGAACAAGATCTAAAAATGGGAAAAAAGACAGTTTCAAAAATTACATGTTTTTTACTGTGCTGACAAGGACCAGCCTGGCCTTTTCCATTTTCAACTAAAAGAAGCTGCTTTTTAGGTCTAATTCATGGACAGAAACACTAATGTCCTCCCATTATCCATTGATGGGTACTTTATACTTGTTTTACTGTTGCTTAATAAATAAATTAGAACATAGCTAAACTTGTTCAACAGCCAGTCATTAGTGCAGTTACATCTACTGTTCAGAAAACTGAAGGGCTATTGACTCTGCTCAGTTTAATGAAGGAAAATGAGTCACAGGAGATCTGGGCAGGAATGACTCATAGCTACACAGCAGCCTTCTCTCTTCTGTAAACTACTTTCCATCATTTGTAGTCAGCAAGAAGCTAAAAGAATGTTGATGTTTCTTTCCTGAACAGTTAACTTCCTGCATTCAGACTGACAGAAATTGTAGACAACAGGAAGTCAACATTTCTATGGTGAGGGAACAATTACATAAAAAGCTAACAGGAAGTCAGACTTCTCATCAGCATTTCAGAAACTGAGAGGGCATTGTCTTGAGAGGAGTCAAAAGACCATCTCATAGGAGGAATCTACTGATTATGAGCATCTTTTAGTATGTAATGATCAGAAGGGAGAACTCTTCTTAAACACAATACAACATATACGGAATTCTACCGGTATAATGTTAGCACAGAATTCTCATGTAGTTTCTTGGTTTGTCATGGAACAGTGTTTTTCTCATTCCAAGCCTCAGACTTGGAGTAGAGATGCCAGTGATATGGTTATATATGCTTTTAATATAGACAATAAGAAAATTTGCCATTGTTCAAAAGAAGAGTTTTAGACATAGAGGCAATTATCAGCTATAGACATGGACAGGATGGCTTAGTAGTAGGATTCCTCACCAGGAATAAACCAAGACCACAGAAAGAGGCACAATCTTATAAAGTAGGATGGTGGACACCAGAACAGAATGATCCTCAAGTTACATACAATTCTTGATTGAAGAAAACAAAATAAATTATACCTGGAAATACTCAGACCCTAGATGGCTCTCAGAGTGTGTAAAAGGTGATTTACAAGCTTAGAAATGGAGTTAAGGTAGGTTACCTTGGCAGTACCATGTCTCTATTACTCTTGGCCTCCCTTGATCTCATCTTCATTGAGACCATCTTAAGGAATGTTTGGAACACAGATTAGAATGTAATGTTCAAAGGATACACGATAAAATTGTAGATAAATGCAGTAAAACTTTCTCAAAGTTTTCCTGAAAAGAAATGCTTCTGTAACTTACCTTAAATTTTAAAACTATGGAGCTGGTAGAATGATGAGCAAAACAGAATTTGCCCTTATGCTAAAGATACTTAAGGTGTAATAGGGAATACCAGTGAAAAAACAGGTATTGCTATATACCATGAGGAGAATGGCACAGAACATGATAGTACATAGGAAGCACTCCTAACTCCAAGCTGAAGAGGCAGGAGGGGCTTCTTGTATTAGTCAGAATTCTCCAAGAACCAACAGGACGTGTGTATATATAGAAAGATTTATTTTAAGAATTGGCTCATTGTGACTGAAGAGGCCTGGATAGTCTGAAATCTGATGGGATAGGCCAGAAGGCTGGACCAGGCTCAGGAGAGAGTTTCAGGGCACACAAAGACATCTCCTACCAGAACTGTCTCTTTATAAGGAAAGGATCTTGTTCTATTCGGGCCTTCAGCTGATGAAATGAGGCCCACACACATTAGGGCAGATGATCTGCTCTACTCAAAGTCCACCAATTTAAACATTACTCCCATCTAAAAATACAACTTCACAGAAACATCCAGAATAATGTTTAAACAAATACCAGGACACTGTGGTCCAGTCACGTTGACACATGACATTATTCAACACACTTCTCAAATGTGCACTCTCTATAGTGAACGAGAAGAATAAGTAAAAGTTGACTAGGCAAAGGAGGACTGGGGGGGAGATGGAGAGACGGTCTGTGGGGGAGACAGGCTCTGCAGGAGACAGACTCCAGTGGAGATGGGCTCTGGAGAAGACGGGCTCTTGGGGAGACAGACTCCGAAGGACATGGTCTCTGGGGGAGACAGGCTCTGGCAGAGGCCTGGGGGCTGTGAGGAAGCTCTTCTGATATTGCCAGATTCAAAGATGGCAAAGGATTTTGTCCTCAGCCTGGGCCATGACTGCTGCTTAATGAGTATTTATGCAGTTACTCAGAATCAAAAGGGTGAAAATAAGTCATATTAGGGCAATGGCATGCCATTGATGAATTTTTAAGCAAGAGATTTATATGTTCAGGAACTTGAAATTATCAAGTGCCACTCATAGCATGATATTGTATTTATCTGAAAGCTACAATACAGGAATTAGGTTTAATAGTCTACACATATGTCTAATGTTCTAGAGTGCTTTGTTTGACTTTTAAATGTTTTTATTAATAACCTTTTGATAATATAGAATTTTAAACTGTGAACTATAGCATTATAATACATCAAGAATAGAGCTTCAAGTAGATTTGATAAGTACCAACATGCCATAATGGTGTTTTGTGGGGGTTTTTTTTGGCTGGTGTTACAATGGTAATATGACCTTGTGTTTGCTTACAGAATGCTTTTTCATCTTCAAAGCTCTTCTCAACCATTAATTAATACTTAGAATGCTACTGTTAGATCTTTCATTGCATCCTTGATCATACTGGTATAAAATAGTTAAAGCTGAAAACACACACACAGGGAATACTTCCTTCTTCTCTATGGTAGTAGTGAGATACATCTTATTTTATCACCAATTAATATCCATTTTTAATCTTTTCATTTCCTGAGAGCTGTCCCCTCTAGATCAACTACTGAGGTCAACAAATGAACCTACAGAAAAAAGTGAAAATGGGAGAGAGAATCAAATGTTCTTTTCTTCCTTCTCTATCCAAATTTCTTTCTTGGATAGCAAAATAGATTTAGGTAAAAAAGGGGTTGTTTTAATAATAGGAGGGAGATTGAGGATAAAAAGGTAATAAAGAACAAAAATTAAGGGGAAAGGGAAAGCTTGAAAGACATATCTACAAAATGAAAAACAAATGGTTTAGGATCCTGAAAGATATCCTTGTATCTTCAGAGTGAAGACAGAAATTTTGTGTTATAGACCTAATCATGTTCCCCTCCATTCATATGTGGAAGCCCTAATCCCAGTAGCTCCAAATGTGACTATATTTGGAAATAGGGACTTTAAAGAGGTAAATAAAGTAAAACAATGTCATATAGATAGGCCCTCATCCAGTAGGATGGATGTCCCTTTAAGAAGAGGAGATAAGGACCCAGGTAAGCACAGAGGGAGAACCAACTGCAAATAGCTGAAGGTCGTGGCCATCTGCGGACCAGAGAGAGAGGCCCTTACAAGAAACCAATCAGGGCAATCCTTGATCTTGGACTTTACAGCCTCTAGAATGGTGAGGTAATTCTGATGTCTCAATTTGTGGTACAGACAGTCCCTGAGTTACAAACATTAGCCTTATGTACAACTCACACTTACAAATGGAGTCTGTTGTAGTTAAGTGCTTGAATTACAAACATCAGACTGATATACAACTCACACTTACAAAAGGAGGCTATAGGTAATAGTTAAGTGCACCTGTTCCAACTTACATACAAAATCAACTTAAAAACAAACCTACAGAATTTATCTCACTTATAATCTGGGAACTGCCTGTACTTTGTTGTGGTAGCTCTGGCAAACTAAAACACTTTGCTTATAGTGATAAACTTGCTTTATTATTATAACAGGGAAGTTCCAGCTGCATCTGTAACATGTCTTCTAAATAGAAGTTTTTTTCAGACCAGGCATGGTGACTTATGCCTATAAATTTTAGTATTCTGGGAGGCCGAGGTGGGAGGATCCCTTGAGTTCAGGAGTTCTAGACCAGCCTGAATAAGAGGAAGACCTGTCTCTACTAAAAACAGTCAAATTAGCCAAGCTTATGGCAGGAACCTGTAGTCCCTGCTACTTGGGAGGCTGAGGCAGGAGAATCCCTTGAGCCCAGGAGTTTGAGGTTGCTATGACCTAGATTGGTGCTGTGGCACTCAAACCTGGGCAACAGTGTGAGAATTTTTCTCAAAAAAAAAAAAAATTGTTTTTTCAGGTTGACCAGTGTAATCAACCATTGATTTATTTTTGTAAATATACTGAACCCTCAAGTTAGAGGTAAGTTGGCATTTTCATGGAAAGAATACACCAAGAATTGGGTTAGTTGAAGTCTATTGTATTTTCAGAATTAGCTTTTATAATTTTATCTAAGTATTAGTTATTATAAGACCCAATATTGTCTTAAAACAATAATGGTGTTCTTTCTCTTGTTTTATTTTGATCTTGGAAGGGTCTTGTGTCTATGAGAGGCAAAGGGGCATAACTGTCTTTAGCCGGCACTTGTGTGTACTCATGAATGCACATGCTGTTTCATCATTTACAAAGTTCTAATGATCCATTATCCCCCTGGATCTTCACAACAACTCTGAGGTAAATCAAGGCAGATAGTATATACTTTTTTAAAAACTGATGAGAAAATTAAATCTCAGAGAGGGTATGCTGCTTGCCCCCTATCTCACAACTAGCAGTATCACTGCTGAAGAGACCCTGCTATGTGCTAACCAACCAATTTACTTTTCATCCTAGACCAGTTGTTGGTGAAGTATGGCTCATGGGCCAAATCCAGCCTGCCACCTCTTATTGTAAATAAAGTTTCCCTGGAACACATTTACATATTGTCAGGGACTGCTTTCATGCTACAACAGCAGAACTGAGTAATTGAAATAGGCCACTGCACGGCCCAAAAAGCCTAAAATATTTACTATCTGCCTCTTTACAGAAAAAATTTCCTGATCCCTGTCCTGGACATATCACTAAGCTCCACTGTGCTAAACCCTCTCTTGCAATCTGGAGAGTTCCCTCTCCCCTGCCCTGGGGCCTGTGCAGAGGATCCAGTGGAAGAATCCAAGGCCTTAGGAAAATTCAGAGCCACTAGATAGTAAGACAGTGTAGACTTGCTATAATGTCCCACAGCAATGCAGCACTGGGCTAGGGCCTGCATGAGAAATAAATGTGAATTGTATTAAATTTTATTAAGCCACCAAGGTATGGGAGTTTTAATAGCGTATATAAAATTCAGAAATGTTCCCCTTCCCCTTCTTGAACTGGACACAGTAGCCAGAAATGCAAAGAAATAAGTAACCCAGAAGAGAGTCCAAAGAGCAAGCCAGCATCCCAGGGACCACCCCTACGATGTCCTTAGAACAGGAGGGGTGAATGGGTTTCATCTCATATGCCTATTCTTTTTTTCCTTTTTTTGAGACAGAGCCTCACTTTGTTGCCCTTAGTAGAGTGCCGTAGCATTATAGCTCACAGCAACCTCAAACTCTTCAGCTCAAGCAATCCTCTTGCCTCAGTTTTTCATTTTTAGTAGAGATGGTTCTTGCTCTGGCTCAGGTTGGTCTCAAACTCCTGAGCTCGAGCAATCCACACACCTCAGCCTCCCAGAGTGCTAGGATTACAGGCATGAGCTACCACCCCTTGCCCTACATGCCTATTCTGACAGCAGGCAGTCAGAATAGTGGCTGACTCAGGTGCTGAGCTCCCAAAACTTCTGAGGCCACCCCCAGGCTGCAGGGAAAACAGACATACCAATTTGCAACAGCTACCAGTCTACAGGCTTGGGACTGTAGAGTGGATTTTGCCTTCCATGCCTCTGAGAGACACCTGAGTCACGAGAAAGCATTTTCAACCTTGAGGATCTGAAAGGAGCAGCTTTCAATCCGAGCCACACCATCAAATATGCAGCTGCTAATTAACACACACAGAAGCGGATCCTAAACACAGATATCACGTGATCAGCAGGGCAGGGGAGGTGTTTAAATCAGAGAATCAAAAACTAAAACAGAAAACCTAAGACCATGTAAACTGAGCTTTACCACCTAACAAATACTAGACTTTATACCGGAAGTCTGGCTGCTTCTTTCTTTCATGAAAAACAGCAAACTATATTTCAAGGCACACATTCTCTCAGGCCATTTATTTGTCACATAGGGCTTTTCTCAACCACGTTCCCTCATTAGTGGGAGGGTTTATTATTCTATTCTAATATTATTATTGTTATCATCATTTACTTTCTTAAGCTTTTCTGCATTTATTTAGGAAAGTCTGAGAGGGGGAGAGTCTCATAAACATTAAAAAGAAAAAAAAAAAAAGTCCATCAGGGCAGCTCCTGTGGCTTAAAGGAGTAGGGCACCAGCCCCATATGCCAGAGGTGATGAGTTCAAACCCAGCCCCGGCCAAAAACTGCAAAAAAAAAGTCCATTTGATCTGGAATAAGATACAATTAAGAAAAACAAATGACCCTTATATCTTCTGCAACTTGGAGTTATTAAACAAACCGTAGATCTCAAAACTCTGCTTAAGTCCTCCGTGTTTTCTCCAGTTTTCTCTCTCCAAAGAATACAGATGTCCTCAGAAATATGGTCTGTTCTGAAGTTTCATTCTATGCCTTTCATTAGTATTTACTTTTAAGGCAATTATAGTGAATAGAAACGAGGTGGCAATACACCATTTTTCCCCCGACCCTCCTTCCCTTTATTTTGGTAACACCATTGTAGGTCAGTCTCCCCTTGCTGAAAAATTTTCCATCCTGTTTTCTGGAGTATTATTATATATTTGCCTGGTTGCTTACAGACACTGCAGCACCTGTGAAAGGTTTGTGAACCACTCCGTAAGTGGTTCCTGCTCGAATGAATTACTCAGCTTTCATGAACAGCGATGCCGAAGCAAAGCAGGCAGAAAAGTAATGAATACATTTGTACCATGGCACTCTCCCCAGCTCTGAGCTCCTCACAACCATACAATTTCCCCATGAGGAAAGACAAGATTGCACTGTCATTAGAATAGGTAATCATTAGATTTATCTTTTATATAATTTGTAACATCTTAAACTATCCTATGTAGCCTCATTACTGCCGAGAGTCCTCTTTAACTGAGATGATAAGTAAATAACGTAGAAATTACATACCAACAAGAACCTGGAAAATGTTGTTTTAGTGTGTGTGTCTGAGAGCTCCCTTCAGCTAACCTAATCTGCACAGCAGTTACCATTATTTCTACCTCAATGAGCATCTCCTAATTGCTGTGTTATTGCTTGTGAAGAAAATATATTATTAAAGTCCACAACTCATGACTTGTTGCACATCTACCCATGAAAAAACTTTCATTCCATCAGCTTTTAATCGGTCTCAAATGGGATGATCAGCAGAAGGGTTCCCCTCCCCTTGATATCTGTTCATTAGCATTTCCTAATGTCAGTGTATCCTTCTAGCAGTCAAGAGGCATTCATAATTTATTCAAAGACCTGAAGATTTTATTAAACTAAATCTGTTTAATTCTCCACGAATCGGCTCAAGATGATTTGGGTGGCTTTTTGTAATGAACAACAATTAGAAACTCCAAGGACTCAGAACCTGCTTTTAGTTGTTAATGTTTTACACTCTACGGTTGGTCTGCTGCCAGGTAACGATCCACAGAGCAGTAAAACTTTGTATTAATATTATCTTTACAAATGCAATATTGCTCAGTAGAAGATGAGGTTTCCATGGGCCGCTTTCTGTATGTGTGAGGTGATTGTTAGAAATTTTATATTAGTTAGATATTTGATGTTATCAATAATATACTGGACTCTGGGTCAGGTATATTTATTTAAATAAGTAAATCAAAAAACTCAAGATCCTTGTTCTTCTTTCACTGCAGGTAATCTAGAGGAAGACATTCACATTAGTTGGCCTTCAGTCAAGGTGAAATAAAAACCACCTTATGGTTTTTGAATGAATGTAAGAAGAGTAATTTTAAAAACAGAATGGATTTCATTCTGCATTAACCAAATCATATCTTCCTTAATGACTGAAAACAATACACATCAAAGGCCATTCTTAAGTAGAGAGCAACAATATGGACAGATAGCATATATACTTCCAGAAATGGTAAGTTAGTATACCTTTGCTCACTGTGGCAGAGAATTAAAGAGATGATTATCAACGGTCAATAAATTTTACCCCAAATATCTAGTTCCAATAAGTATTTGCTTTTCCAGGACCCTTGAGGTCATCATAATAACTTGGCCAGGATTCAGATAAAATATTTACTAGAGTTAGAAAGAGATGTGACCTAAATTCTCTTTGACTAAATCCTCTGGGAGGAATACGTGTACATATGTGGGGTGGTAAAAGGTTAGGTTGGTACCCACCTAACCAGTCATATTAGCTAACTCAAGCAATACTGTTATCTAAGTCAGTGATCC
This sequence comes from Galagoides demidoff, assembly GCA_963574575.1. Lineage (NCBI taxonomy): Eukaryota > Metazoa > Chordata > Mammalia > Primates > Galagidae > Galagoides > Galagoides demidoff. The sequence goes on along the minus strand of CAUYQV010171965.1, from coordinate 16,701 downwards.
ATTCTTATCTGAAAGACTTCAAAAGGATGGCTCTTATTATCCACAAAATTCCAGATCAATTTGGTTTGAGAAGGAGTGATGGAGACCCTGACACCCCCAATAACATGCCTATTCCCATCAAATGCCTGATCTACCCTTTCAGCTACAAAATCCAGATTTCACTTAATCTAAAAATTCAGGCTCTTTAAAAATAACTCCAGACTGTTGAGAGAAAGATCACCCCAGGCCAGAAACCAAGGGGAGAAATCCTGTAGTATTTCCTATGTTAATCTTTGCTTTAGTGTTTTGCCGTTAGCTTTTTCCAAATGTCACCACAAGAAACAAACATAAGAACTCTGCCTCTAAATTTTCCACAAAGAAAATACCAAAGGCATCATCTATGTCAGTAGAGTATATTAGTAAAAGGATTATATTTACAACCAGATAACCCAGATTCAAATTTTGGCTCAACCATGTACCACCTGGATGACCTTGTACAGAATTTGTTTTCCATTTATTTGGTAAAAGAATGGACATAATCATAATTCCTACCTCATAGACTTCTCAAGGGAAATAAATGTGTTAGCATAGGCGTAGCTCTTAGAATAGCACTTATCAATTAAGAAGTACCACATTAATGCTAGTTATTATGTATTAATGCACAGATACTTACTGAGTGCCAACTATACTTTAGATACTATTTAGCCTCTATAGATTTGCAATGACAAAAATCTCTGCTTTCTTGGGAGCCATTTCAGACAATAGATAAATAAGTGTATGTATAGTATATAATTAATATATCAAATGGTTTAAATGCAATGGGAAAGAAATTAAGATGATAGGAAATAAGGAACTCTCAAGTTGCAATCTTGATTGCAGAGAGACTTCATTGAGAAAGTGACCTTTTAGTGCAGACCTAACAGAGACTAAGGAATGAGCCAAAGAGATACCTGAAGGAAAAGTGATTTGTGCAGAGGAAACAGCAGGTGCAAAAGCCCTGAGGCAGAGCATGCCTGATGTGTTCTAGAAATAGCACAATAAATATTAGCTATTAGTACGTACAATATGTTTGCATTCCTAAGCCCCTTTTGGAGAAGACACCCTGTTCATTACTTCTTTCCATCTCTCCTGAGGCTTGGAGAGTAGAAGAGCATTTCTTATAATAAATTGCTTTCTGCTTCAGAGTGACACCACTTCTTTAAAAAGCAGTCCCCACCTCAAACTTATAGAATCTTTAAGGCTGGATCCCTGGAAGCTGCATTCTAGCAAGAGCTTCCACTATTATTGGCGAATACCTGCTCATCTGATTGATGCCTTTTTATTCTTTACAGATCCATGAATCTGCATTATTACAGCCCTACCTTGCAGCTGCCTTGTAGACAGATGAACTTGGAGTCTGCTTTGGAGAGAGATGCAGTGGTTGAGAAAAGCCAGAAAGCATGCTGGCATACATTTACATTGGATGAAATACCAATTCCATTTAGCTACAGTATGAGATGCTTCTTTTATTTGCATGGGAGATCAACCATATAAGGCATAATAACTTCTTTCAGAAGTCATTGCTAGTCCCATACTAGTTTTTCCCAGCAGGAATGGCTGGCAGCTCTTCATGCAGTAAGTAGAAAGCCATGGTCTGTCAAAGCATCAAGCCCTAATAAAACAAAAGTCTAAATAAACAAAAACTTTTCTTACCTGAGGCAGGTGCCAAAGCCTGCTACTCTAAGTGCCCCCACCGGACACAATTTAGACTTTGCTTTCAAACATTAAGAACAAATGAGTTCTTCTAACTGCAATTAAAACTAAGCCACATATTGGATCTATTGATACTGATGGAGCTATTTTGATTACAAGGTTCTTAAGAGTTGTTCCTGAGAATCACATAATTTGGTAATTATTGCTTTATTGCAAATATATGAGAAGGAATTTCAAAAACAGTCCTGAGCTTCCTAGACTTCCTTAATAACTTTGAATCAACAGTGAATATTTCTCCAAAGAACAAAGTAACTACCATGTCATTATAGCATAGTGTGATTTAATTTAAATGATTAAATATACTGTTTCAATAAGATGTACAGTGGAATCTCCATAGTTGACCATCTCAACATGAAGTTGACCTAATTTTCATAGGTGGACATGTACCACATGTATGTACCATACAGTAGGCATAGGTCCTTATGCTGACCACCTCCATGTTACCAATTCGTTACAGTCCCTTGGGTGGTCAACTTACAGAAGTATGACTGTATTTGCATATTAAAATTCTTTTTTTTTTTTTTTTTGCAGTTTTTGGCCAGGGGCTGGGTTTGAACCCACCACTCCCAGAATACGGAGCCAGCACCCTACTCCTTTGAGCCACAGGCACTGCCGCATATTAAAATTCTTAATCTTCCCTCCTATTCACTCTCCCCACCTCAGAATCAAAGTCTAAGTCTAACTCCCAGTCATGCCCATTATTTTACTATTTCTTTTGACTTAAAAGTTGTATTGAAAAGGTTTTGTTCTATTTAGTTATTCCAGCCAATAAAAATATTTCCTCACAAATATCTGCAGTTCTGACCACTAAAACTTTGCACTGTGGGAAAAGGAAATTTCTGTGGCAGGATGAAAGAGGGTACTATTGATAAGTATGACAGACAGCAGGCTTCACTCTGCATTTCCCCAGCAAACCACAGAGTAGTCATCAATCAACAGGCATCGTCTCCAGCCTAAAGAAATAATGACAGAAGTTTGTAGATGCAGGGATAGTTGTAACAACATTGTTTATATTATCTTAACAGGGCCAATTTTTATGCATCACAGGGGCATGTATATCAGGGTCCATAAGTACCTCTGTACAACTTAAAGCATTAGTACCTGACAGAGAGAAAGAAAGGCCAGCAAGCTTTGGCCCAGAAAGGGGAGCCTAGAGAGTGGGACAATGAACTGTCTAGCAGGGCAACATGGTGGAAGAAAACCAGCAATTGAAGAGCATAAAGTCATAGGCTCCTAAGCCCAATGGAGAGTGTTTAGGAGGATGCCTACGGACAATGGCCCACGCAGAAGAGGAAGAGGATATTTAAAGAAAGTTTGATTTACCCTCTTCTTCCCCAACACAAAAGAATTCGGAGTGCTTTGCCCAAGATTCAAGGCCCTGAGATTTTTCCCCTAGCCCTTCACACACTACCACTTTCTCTATTCACCCAGTCTTTCCATTCACATTTGGGTTCCTGGTCCCTAAGCAAGTGCTGCAAATAGATCTTTCAAGCCCAGATATGGCAAAGACCTTGGCTACCAAGGCCACGATAGACCATTAAACAGAATGTATATCTTAATCATTCTCAACGCACACACCGTGCAGTGACTGATGATTTATTACTATTGGCTGGTGAGAGGAAAACTAGTTATTAGTGGCCCAAACTAGTGTCGTGACAAACCCCATTGTCCCTGTCACCCAGTGATAGAGATTGAAAATTACCTTGTATTATAAGAATGGATCATAATTTAATTAACAAACACTTGGGTCAACACACAGGTGCTTCTAGTTTTCTTAAAATTATAAGAAAACAACCAATGCAAAGAATGTGACCTAATCGTTTGTAACCTCATATTAATCTGAAAAAATATATAAATATACTTAACCCCACTGAGCTGTAAAAAAAATAATTATAAGAAAACTTCACAATGAACATGTTCCTAAAATATAAAAGGCTATATGCTACACAAGTTAGCTGAGCCTGCTTTGCTCATCTAACACAAAGCCTAGCACATAGTAGATGTTTACTAAGGATTTGGTGACTGACAACAGAAGAGGGAAAAGCCTTTGAGAAACACTGTGGTCCAACAAATCATGGAGGTGAACTCCAGCCAGTAAACCCCTCAGTCAGGAACAGGAGCCCAGGAATCTCAGTCACTTCAGGGTTGCACCCCAGCTAGGCCCGGGAGAGGCACAGATGAAGGAGAAATTCATTTTACTTATGAGAACGTGGAAGATGAGACAGAGAAGAACTAGTATTTGAGCTAGATCTTAAAGGATGATTAGAAATTTAATAGAATAGGAAAACAGAGGGAAGCATTCCAGAGAAAAAGAATAGCAGGAAATAAAAATCAGGATGTGGAAGTACATTGGCTTTTGAAGAAATTTGAGCCAGTGTGGTGTACATTTGGGGGTAAAAATGTTAATCTAGAAGAGTAATAGACTAAGACTAGATTTTTGAAAGATCTTGTAGACACACTAAGAAATCTGGACTTAACTCATATAAGAAAGGGAGCTGGGCAAAGGAGGAGGACCTTGTAAGGTAGCAGTTAGACTTTTAAACATTTCTCCTAAAGATTAAATAGAGAAGTGTGTAAAGACATTTGTTCAGAAATGTTTGTAATAAAATTTATTACAATATTTAAAATTCTAAATAACAAAAATGACCATTAAAGGGACAAAGTTAAACGAATGATGGTCCAGACATAAAATGTAACTACTAAAAATGATGATTAAGATCTTTATTTATTGATTTGGAAAAAATATCCACACTATATTAACTGAGAAAAGAAGATTACAAAATATGCAGAGCGTGGTCTCCGTTTTCTTTTGTTTTAGGTGATATATGCATAGGAAAGAGTCTAGAAGGATAAATACCAAATGTTAGCAATGGTTATTTCCGGGTAGTGCCATTATTGACAATTTTTATTGTCTTCCTTTCTCTTTCTTTCTCTCTCTATATATTTACAATGTACATACAATTTTTAAAATCAGAAAAAGCAGTAACATTATTTTTTAAAGAAACAAGTCAATTCCATCACAAAGTTTACTTACCAAATAAAATTTACTTCATCTTTTTCTTTGTTTCTGTATCTCTGATTGCCTTCCTCTCTCCATGACATCATAAGTATCTATACCCACCTTCACAGTCATCTTCACCCTTGCTAGGAAGACTTGAGTTCAATTTATTTAATTGTTCCTAAATGTCTGAATAATGTTGCAGGCTTTTAGGAATAGTATTCAACATGTTGAATAATAATGATTATGGAATCACAGGCCCAACTGAAACCTAGTATAAGTATTCACAGAGGGAAAGCAGTTATTCCAGGCCACCAAGCATTGTAAAGACATAGGAAAGAAAGAGAAAGGCAGCCCAAACAAGGGCATCATCAAGCTGGGTGACCATGGAGGAAAAGACTTTCACAACCCACCACAGCTATAGAAAACTGCAAATCATCAGAAACCATAAATGCCAACCTTTCAGAGACCAATTAGAGACAGTACAAGGACAAAAATGAGTAGAAGCAGTAAGTGGGGTCTACCCTAACTCTAAGACCTTACATACAAATGGGGCTCAAACAGCTCTGACAACATAGCTGAAACCATAGGGGAACAGAATTCAAAGGTAGGTAAAGGAGAATCTCTGTAAGATGACCATTCAAGGGACTATAACAAACTGGTCATCATACAGAGGTGGTCAACACAAGGACCAAGGCCTATCGTACTGATATGTACATGTGGTGCATGTCTGGTCTATGAAAATTAGGTCAGCTTAAGGAGGCGATCAGCTATGGAGGTGACATTGTATTTCTCAAACTTAAAACTTGTAAATATAAGCTAAAAAATTGAGTGTATATAATTCCTACATAGAAAGTAGCAGACAAGAAAGCAAGATATTTAGGGAATACTTACATTTAATTATTTTAAAATGTATATCTAATAAGTAGGTATATCTTTTATTTCTTTTTATTTTGGGGATTCATTGAGGGTACAAAGAATTAGGTTACACTAACTGCATTTGTTAAAGTCCCTTTATAGTTGTGTACTGCCCCCCAAGAGGTGTGCCATACACTGAAACCCCACATCTCCCCTTACTCCTCCCCTCCCCCTGCTTCCTCATTCCTCTACCCTCACCCCTTATATTAACTCTTCTACTGCCTTCATGTTAGAATTGAGTACACTGGATTCTTGCTTCTCCATTCTTGTGATGCTTTACTAAGAAAAATGTGTTCTACTTCCATCCAGGTTAATATAAAAGATGTAAAGTCTCTATCTTTTTTAAAGGCTGAATAGTATTCCATGAGATATAGATAGATAGATAGATAGATAGATAGATAGATAGATAGATAGATATAGATATAGATATAGATATATACCACAGCTTGTTAATCCATTCCTGGGCCTTTTATTATTATTAATAATAATATTTATACAATAAAAAGGCATGTATATTTCACTACTGTATCCTCAATGACTATAATGGCATTGGGAACATGGAAGGTACTCAATAAATGTTTATGAATTATTATCTATTTTTCTGTCAATATCTTTGAGAAGGAAATTATGGAATTGGCTTAGACAATAATAAGTAAAATCAGAAAATTCAAAAATAATGAGTCTGGTAAAATATATTAAACTCTTAATAATAAAGACATGAGGTATGAACAATTGAGAGGTCATTTATACCTGATGCTGAAAGGGAATGCTCTCAAAGTGCCCTCCTACAGTGAAAGCACTCTGTGATACTAATGATACTGGGCGGAATGGAGCTGGAAAGCCCAGGCTTGGACATCAAGCCTTTGACTCCCAAGCCCCCTTCCCCTTGATGCTGTGACTCTGAGTGAATAAATGATTTGATCTCACATTACTGAGACCCTTGGACATCTTTAAAATAAGGACAACAATAAAACCTGCTCTACTCATATGACTATTTTGATATTCAGACAAAATCACATGTATTTTATAACTTATTAAAATTCTAAATAAGGGTTACTTAGGTTTTGGTGGAAACCAATTTACCTCTTTCATTATATTTGACTCACTAAAGGCCTTGAAATTGAGTAGTGGAAAAAGACAATTGAGTGGCTATGTTCTAGTAAGCCTACTACAAACATTATTTCTTTACTTCACTATATAAACCACATCTTAATCATATGGATGAGGAACTTATGATGCTTAGAGAGGTGCAGTGACTTGCTCAAGTTCACACAACCAGAAACTGGTAAAGTCATTCAATTAGTATTGAACTATATTATGATCTCATCTTAACAAATTAAATCCTCAACAACCCTGTTTCCAAATAAAGATAATTCTGAGCTACTGGGAGTTAGATTTCAACCTATCCTTTTAGGGAGACACAGACAACCTATAACAAATGGGTAACCTCAAAAATTCAGGTCGTTGAAAATGAACCACATGTTTTAAAAATGGACAGTTTCATAAACAGAGCCATAGGAAATGAAATCTCTATAGAGATCCAAACTTTTAGTGTCATCATTCAGCAAAAGTAAATAATTAAAATCAAAGCGGGGCAAGTTAAGAAGAAATTAGAATTAAATAGCACCCAAATTTGATTCGTAATTTCCCTCCTAATTGTATTCACTCTACATAAAAGGGAAGGAAAAAAGGAAGGGAGGGAGGGAGGGAAGGAGGGAATGAGGAAAGGAAGGAAGGAAGGATGGACAGACGGAGGGTTACTAGACCTCAGTTTGTATTCAAACGATAAGACAGGGATCTAACTCCACATACCTACCCACAAAAAAATCATCCTGAATATTACTTCCCAGAGAATGGAAATCCAGAGGAGAGAAGCCCCCTCATTCTGTCATCAATGTCTGCTGACTTCAGTGAAGCATGAAGGCGCCGAAGCGCAGGAAGGTAAGTGGTAGGAGTGGAAGGGTTGTCATTACCCAGCAGTATGGATTGTGTTATTGTGTCTGACCCTGAGTTCTGCATGGTCACCCACCTCTGCATTGAGTACTCAGGGGATAATTCATCATAAATGAAAATGTTCTTGGTAAAGGTGGGGGGAGGAGTCAGTGGTCATGGATAGAGCTGGGATTTATGGCATTATAATAAGTTAATTAACTGCCGCACTCATTGCTTTTTAAAGAATGAGAATAGCATCTAAACGGACGTGCCTATTAGGAAAGATATCTTAAGGCATACCAAACGCTTGTTAGGGAAGGTGTCTTAAGATGAATTAAAATATAGAGTTTTATGAGGTCTAGGCCTACACATTAATCATAAAACTAGAGAATTACAGGCTAATGATGCCATAAAGATCTGACTAGGTTACCTTTGTGAGCGTGTGCTGAAATTGCCAGTTCAGAGATATTCAGGCAGTAATAATAAGAATAGGTTAATTTCATTCCAAAAAACCAGTATACCTGGATATTTAGAAAGATTCTGAAACTAGCAGACAAACTTTTAATAAGTGGGGAGAATATTTCTGAGGTAAAAATTTCTGTAAACAATTATATTTAATTTGTTTCAGTATAGTCATAGAAAAACATTGCAAACCTCAAATTTATCCAAAAATGATTTTGTAAAAACCCTAATACACAAAAAGTAGGGTGGAAATGCTCAGAGAATATTACAATTGACAATCTAATCAGGAGGAAAGGGTAAAAAAATTACAAACTTTTGAAATGAGAAATGAAATGTAATAGGACTTTGGAGTCCAACGTGGTTGTCGTATATTTGTAAATTTCAAAACATCAATGAATGTAATGCCTTATATAAACTAAAATGTAAAAAAAAAGCACAATAGGTTAAACATTAAAATAAATTGAGAATGTTATCCAAAAGCCACATCTCTGCCCCTAGAAAAGGAACTTAATGCCATAATAGATTTGCTAGCAAATGCCTTCACAATCTTTCAGACTTTTAAGGACTAGATCTTTCCCATATTATATGACCTGTTTAAAAAAAGAGGAAAAGACTGACAGTCATTCTAGAAACATACCCTAATTTTTACACATTTAACACAATAGAAAAAAATACAGCTTAAATTTTACTCAATAAAGGTATCAAAAACCTAAATAAAATGCCAGCAAACACCTCAAAAATACAGCAAAAGTTAATTTTTTACTTTTAATCAAATGGTTTAGTATAGGAACTCGGAACAGCCTAAAATTGGAAAACACCAACATTTTACTTAACAATGACAAAATAAATGTCATTAAGAATAAGATTAAAATATAGGTATGTGACATAACTATTATTTAATATTGATATTAACAATATAATCAGACATTTATTAAGCTCTTATGTCAGGCACTGGCTAATGAATATATATGTTATTTATTTAGTATTATTTCAAAAGTTCTTAAGAACCAGACACAGTGGCTCACGCCCATATTCCCAACTACTTGAGAGGCTGAGGCTTGGGCAGCAGGATCACTAGAGGCCAGGAGTTTGAGACCAGCCTGTACAACATAGCAAGATGTTCATCCCTAAACCATTCTTAAAATAAGCTAAGGATGCTGGTACCTTCCTGTAGTCCCAGCTACTCAGGAGGATAGGCAGGAGGATCACTTGAGCCCAGAAGTGAGAGGTTACAATGAGCTATAACTGGGCCACTACAACTCAGCCAGGGCAACAGAACTTTCTAGTCTTTAAAAATCGAAATAAAAATAAAAAGCTCTTAAGACATAAAACACAAACAAAATTATAAACATTAGGAAAGAAGAGATAAAATGTGATTATTTATAGGTAACTTGGTTTTAGAACAAAACAACAGAAAGAAATCAAATGAAAGCCTATTGGAATTAATTAAAAATTGATATAATGACCAGACAATAAATATTTTTATATATCGAATAACAACATGATAGAAAAAAGTAAACCAAAAAGGACATCTCATTTATAATCACAATGCAAAATTTAAATTAACATAAAATGATGTCTTCTAAGAGGAAGGAATTAATTTTAACAAAATATTAAAACACGTAAAGCTAAAATATTAATAATTAGGTCTTCTCAGCAAATAGAAAAAAATGTTGATAAGGAGAGAATAAGAATACTAGTCCAGTTTAAATACACCCCATTATACGTATATAGTATTTAAGTACACTTGTGTGACTTATCAGAGGAAAGGCAGAGTTTTAACCAAAAGAAAAATACCTACAAGAAGAATATAAAATATAGTCTAGTTTAAGTATCGTGGGAGAGAACTTCCTAAAATAGAAGTTAATTGGAAGAGACAAAAGGAATAAGAAAGAGAGAAAACAGCAGTGGAACATTTTCCTAAAGCAAAAAAAAAGTTATTTAAAAGAAACAAAAAGGAAAGAAGGGAGAAACAAAGAAGGAAGGGAAGAAGGAGGGAAGCCAAGAAAGAAGAGAGGGAGGGAGCAAGAAAGGGAATGAGAAGCATAGCAAAGTAAAATAATAGATTTAACTATATAAAGGGTAAAATCTGTGCCAGAAAAATGAAAAGCAGATCAAAAGACAACAGATTAGGGGAATATATTCATAGAAAATACATGAATTCAAAGGGAAAGGCTAAGTGCTGGGGCTCATGCCTGTAATCCCAGCATTTGGGGAGGTGGGAGCAGAAAGATCACTTGACACAGGAGTTCAAGATTAGCCTGGGCAACATAACCAGACCCCAACTCTAAAAAAAACTTGTTTTAATTATCAAAGCATGGAGGTGGGAGCCTGGAATCATAGCTACTCCAGAAGCTGAGGCAAAAGAATCGCTTGAGCCTGGAAGTCTAAGTCTGCAGTGAGCCATGATTGCACCATTACCATCAGTCTGAGGAACAGAGTGAGACTCCATCTTAAAAAAAAAAATTTTTAATTTTAAAAAGGTATTGTGTCTTTATTTTTACAGAGTTCATATAGATTGATATACATCCCTAAAATAAATAGGATTTTAGTGGCCCTACCCAAGAAATTAGATTCGAATGCTCCAGGGCCCACCTGTGTAAAGAGGCATGCATAGGGTGGAGCCTGCAGGCCCAGTGGGGTGGAGCGCTCCGCAGAACCATCTCATCCTGATATGTGAGCTTAGTGTTCCCAGATTTCCTACTCTTTCCAGGGAGAACCAAAACTTCAAATTTTTTAAAGGATGACTGTATTGTTCAACAGTGTGCTGACAAAACAAAGCATACAGTGAGCTTCACGTCGTATTAATATAATACACCAGTTTACAACACTTAATGGGCAGAAACCATTTATTACAGGGAAATATTATTAGTAAAAATACATTGAAAGTATATTAAGGACCAACTACTCATCTAGTTTGTAAGTTAGTCATATCCTCTACATCCAGGAATATTTAAGGATGTAAAAATTTCAAAAACAAGAAGCAGTAAAGGCAGCCTGAGATTGCTGCCCAGTTTTACACTGGCCTTCTTTTGTTCCTGCTATTGTTTCCTCCTAGATCAGTGGTTCTCAGCCTTCCTAATGCCTCCTAATGCTGCAACCCTTTAAGACAGTTCCTCATGTTGTGGTGATCCCCCTCCAACCATAAAATTATTTTCATTGCTACTTCACAACTGTAATTTTACTATTGTTATGAATCGTAATGTAAATATCTGATATGCAGGATGTATTTTCATTGTTACAAAGGGGTAGCTACCCACAGGTTGAGAACTGCTGGCCTAGATTATTCTTTTTTTCTTTACTGGGTTTTCAAATATTATTTTTTATAAGTGTATTATGAAAAAAATATTTTAAATATATGTACCTACCTAATGGGGGGGATCTAGACCTGAAGTAATTTCTGATTAGCAGGAAGTTTACATAGCATTTATACATATTTTGTTAACTATGTACCAGTGATATTATAGCAAGTTAATTCCTCAACAGTGATGACCAAATTAAATTTCCTGTGACAATCATGGGAGGCAATTCTAGCAGATCACATGATAGCAGATAACTTAATGTAAACAAACATAATTCTATAGCAAACATAACCTTACTTCCTATAAATTTGATGAAAAACACACTTTAAGAGTACAGATGCCTGGTCACAGTGGCTCACACTAATTCAGGTACTTTGGGAGGAGCTTAGCTCAAATGTTACTCCACTGTAAAACCACAGGCAGAATTAACCATAATATCCTCACATTGGTTGAATATCTATTCTGCTCTGTATCTGACAGTGGGAACTATGATAGAATCCCTTGTGTCTTCATAGAGCTTCTCAGCACTGTTCCTATGTTACAGTCCTTAACATGTTCCCATTTATACTTATTACACTAATATTTTTCACTCCCCTCAGACTGCAAGCTCCTCAAAAGAATGTATAATGGCTTACAAATAGTTTGTATATACATTGGACATACAATATATGCTTATTAACTGTCGTAGAGGAGTTATCATGTTATAAAAGACCACCATGAATAAGAAATCCTTAACTGTCTGTGAAAAGGAAACTCAAACTAGGGTAAAATATTTAAAAGTAATTTAAAAGTCAAAACTCTTCATCATAATTTCCTAGTACTTAGTGCCACTCTGCCACATTCTGCTTTCCCTAAAGAAGTAACAAAAACACTGAAACATTAATCAATCCAGATATCTGCTAATCACTCTTACAGTTAGTTTGAACAATGGAGGAAGGAGTCAGGATTCTTAAATTAACCCTGAAGAGATGCATTCACATAGAAACACAGCACAAATTCATTTTGACATCTGGAGCTCTGTGCAGTAACTACAACCAAAACACACATCTACTAGGCATGTCCTCTTAAAGCAACTGCAAAACCATTTCTTCTGGTATCAAGCCACAAAAGGTCTCTGGAAAAGGAATTATCCTGAGTCACCACAGCTAGGGTCTATAGTTTGGGCTAGAAAAAAAAATTAAATTAATTGTTAAGGTAGGAAGTGAGAGTGCCAAATTAATATATTCAGTGTTGTCCTGGCTGGGAGCTACCAGGGTGCACTGTAGGAGTTGTTATGTGATGTCATGTAACTTACCAAGCTCTCGGTATGTCTGTCTCCAACAATGGACTGAAAGTCTCTGATGGTAGAAAGGCACGCGTATCGTATAGTGCCTTGAACAGTGACTTGTACTCAGTAGGGGTGCAATGAAGAAGTTTTTGCTATTTGGCATTTAATGATATAATAAATCTTGGACATTCATCATAATCCCTAATATAAAATTAAAGGAAGGAAGAAGTCAGAGAACTCAAACAGTGAGAAAGCCGGTAAGTGGCTGCCCCCCACAGCCCAGAGTCTTTTTGTCCTAAGATTACCCTTACAAGATGAACCAAAACTGGTTATGTCCCGATGCATCTCATGCTGAACAGATATCATATGTACAATCAGTACAAAAGGCCTAGTTCCTTTTGTCAACCACTTCCATATGTTGACTAGTTTATTTCAGTTCCTTGAGTGGCCATCTTAGAGAAGTTCTACCTTAGTTGGAGTATCAGCCCTTTTCATAAGCCAGAGATGTATATGGATTTGTTGATGCAATGGTGTTTACTAGGTATTACTATCCACATTTATTTCTCTACTTCTCTGTGTTAGAAAACCATATCAGAGAAATGACTAACACTTCATGACTACATGAAGTATTACGTGAAGCAGTTGTGGAGTGTTTAGAGTCTGAAGAATCCATAGACATCATCTAGTTCCTGTCTTATTTTACATGTTAAAAAAGAAATCCCACAAAAGTTAAGTGCCTTGTTCAAAATTACATGCAACTTAGCAACAAATCTCAGAGAAGAACCTAAGTTTTCAGCCTTTCTAATGCCACCCTATGAATATCTCTTAGAGAAATAGGGAATTACATTAGTACAGAAAATACAAATTGTTTCTTATATGAACAAGCCCAACTCTGGTACATTCTTGTCTTTCATTTGACTTTTAGCGATTTTAGCTCAGCTATAGTCTAGTGACTCCCCACAACAAAATGCACAACTCTTTATACATATTTTATAATTTGTTTTAAGTTGTACTTTTACAAGGTGTTGAAGTTTTTTCTCTGGTATCCTGATTTTAGTTAATAGCAGTAAAACAACAACAAGAACAAAAATATAAAATACAGTCCTTGATCTAGACCTGTTTAGTGTACCAAAGAAAAAACTGCACCAGGGCTGGAGGCACATGAAAACATGTCAATCAGAGGTAATTGCTCTCCAAGAGAAAAACACTTTTCAGGCAAGTAAAAAAGAACTCATCCTGTACACGAGGCTTTGTAGCAGCAACTAATCTACTAATGACAAGCTCAGTTTGTTATTCTCATACTTGCTTTTCAAGATTCAACATTTGAAATATGACAGAAAAGGACAACCTGACCAAGTCATAGCTCTTAAACAATTATAAAAATGATATGGAAGGCATTTTTAGGTAATATATCTGTCCATTTAATAATGATACTTCATATATCATTAACAATTGCTTACCATCCGCATAGCTTTTAACTACTTTATAGTTTCTTACCCACTTCAGACAAATACAGGACCGCAACACATTAAAAATAAAAAAGTCTGTACTTTTTTGCACAGTAACTCTTAAGGACACTCAGGCCATATTTGGCCTGAAGACAGTGAAGCCTACATCCCAGGGGGTAATATTTGAAGGCTATCTTTTTCTGGATGCATAGAAAGACAGCTGTAACATTTCTTAATATGTTTTTCCATTGTTGCAGAGTCTACTAAATGGAAACTTAATAATCCCTGCAACAAAGAACAAAGTGCAACTGCAAACCCCCAGGAGAAGGTCGGATAGTCTATTATCAGTGTTTATATCCATTACCTAAAAACTGCGTTGTCATTTGGTATAGCACCAGAGTTGGAGTGCTCACTAGCTAGAAGGCATGAGTTGAGAACACTATTGTAATTTCCACTTAAATTTATTCTCCAATTAAATGTATTAAAGTTGGACATCACCTCTTAAAACACTGGTCAAATGGAGAAAGTCCATGAACTATGTGTATATAAAACTTATTGCATGTAAGTTTCAAAATAACTGATTTTCACTTTGAATAAAGCCATGCAAATGTAAAGCATATAGAAAGCCAAAATCTATTTGAGATTAGGCAGGCAAAGCTGTTAGATAATTGTTCATAATTTGGAGTGTAAAGCAGCCACCTTTCACTAAGTCATGTCATGGTGATTTGAGATAGTGCCATGCTCCACCTTCTCTTTTTCTCTTTCTGTATTTTCTTCTGCATCTGACTTCCCAGGTTGCAAATGCAATCTCTAAGAGGCAGAGCAGCCTGCTTTATTCCTGTGAGCTGTTTGTGAGAGGGTTGGGTGGTGTGGTAAACACTGATGTGATGCCCAGATCCTCCTTCAGTGAAGGATTTGTCACACAAACTGCTGGGATTGGTGTCAGCAGATGGGCTTCAACAGCAGTTCCTTTGGAAACTGCTTTAGGAAGAGAGAGCAACCCACAGCCCCTCTTTTCCAGGGCATCCCAGCCTTATAACAGGTTCTATTCTAGCTCTAGAACTCCCCATGGAGCCAACCAAGGCTGTCCTGGGCCGGCATCACAGCTCAGCTTCTTCCTCTGTGCATTCTTGCTCCCTCGCCTTTCCTTCCATAGGAGCGGGCACTAATTAGTAAACATTCCACACCCCACTTTAACTCGCTGGCTGCTCCCTGCAGAACCCAACCTGAAACCACAGGGTTCTGATCTCCATTTTTAACATTCTAGGTTCTAGAGAGCAGCACTCTCTGCTTAGGACTCTAAATCTGAGTCCTGTTGAAGTTTCATTTACCAGACAAGGCCTGCACTTGGATGTAATGAGCATATGCTAGCTATTAATAAAAATTATATTTCACTTCCCTTTCGGATATTGCTATTATGTCATGGATCACATGTCATTGGAGCAGACTAGGAATGAGTGGCAGAATTTAAACATCAAAATCCCACCCCCTAACTCATAAGGCCTATTCCTGGAGTCAACAGGGAAGAACAGTATGAATCTCCAGAAATGTCAAGTCTTCTTCAAATCATTTAAATTTGCCCCCTTGAGGTTCCTCATCTCCATGACAACTAACTATGAGGGAGAAGGGTTAGTGAATACTTTTCAAAATGCAGAGAAGTTTTAGAGGCTGAAGGAATTAAATTTAATTAATTAAATTAAGATGAGCTTTTTTGTTGTTGTTTAATTAATAGAATGTGGATCTGAAAAAATATTTTCTACTCATTCCCATCAAAGAGAGCAAGAGATACCCAGTTTTTGAAAGGCCAGTCCTCAGGGAAAACTGCATTTAACTAGTTGGAACATTATGAGAGCATTCACATTTCAATGCCTACTGCATGGGCCAGGATTTGTAGGCAGAGGAAAATGATACAAAATTAATTCACACTCCAAGTGACTGGTACTATGGTCTGATACTTGTTTAAGTAAACCTATTACCTTTGTGCTACTAAAGAAAGTTGAACACCTAAATTTCAGAATTCTATCTCCATGAAACTACAGAGATCATATTTTTTCTTATGTTGCCATGTCATTTACATAATGCAAATACTCCATTCACAAAAAATGACAGGAATCCTGCAAATACACAGAGATAGCAGTCAAACTTCTTTATATTTTGATCTAGATTCCTATGCAGTCACCTGAACATTTTCCTCCATCACTATAGAAATGTAATGTTTTAGTGAGTTAGGAGAGTGATCTTACCCAAATTTACAGAAGAGAGAACCAGAATGAAATTTAAATTGTTTGCCCACTAAATGACCAACTGGAAGGCTACCATAACGACTTAGAATCCGAAACTCCCATCAGTTCATCAGTTTACAAGCAACTCAGCATCTTCTGGAGTCACATTTAGGAAGTTTCTATTTTTAGTATCAAAGATACTGGCCCACTTCAAAATCCAACCAACATTTTTAAATATAATTTGACAGTTGAATTTTCTGTTCCTTATAAAAGAATTGATGACCATTTTTGAGGTATATCTTACAGGGGTACAAGTGAAACTCTCTAAGAGTAGAATCAGAATGTTTTAAAACTATAACTGAGAAAATGACATGAAGGCTGTGTTGATCAGTTTGATGGAAGTATTTCGGATTGCATGTGA
>CAUYQV010171963.1:0-19612 GCA_963574575.1 Galagoides demidoff | reverse complement strand
GGTCCCAGCTACTTGGGAGGCGGAGGCAGGAGACTCGCTTGAGCCCAGGAGTTGGAGGTTGCTATGAGCTGTGATGCCATGGCACTCTACCCAGGGGGACAGCTTGAGGCTCCGTCTCAAAAAAAAAAAAAAAAAAACAAAAAATAAAAATAAAAAAAAATAGAAAAATTAGCTGGGTGTGGTGGTGCACACCTGTATTCCCAGCTTCTCTGGGAGATTGAGGCGGCGGGGGGGGGGGGGTTGCTTGATCCCAGGAGCTGGGAGTTACAGTTAAATGTGATGGTGCCCCCCTACTGTAACCCCCGGCAACAGAGCAAGATGCTGTCTCCAGAAAAAAAAAGAAAGAAAAAAGTAAAGAGAAACAAAAACTTTTTACAGGGGTGTACAATGTGTTTGTCTTTTAAGCTCAGTTTGTGTTTTGAGTTTTTACAAAGCGTCAAAAAGTTTTTTAAAAGTAAAAACTCGTAAAAAAAAAAAAGTAATAATTAAGATTAATTTTTTATTAAAGAAAATTTTAAAAAATAAATTTAGTGTGGCCTACGTGTACAGTGTTTACAAAGTCTGCAAGAGTACACAGTAATTTCCTAGGCCGTCACACTCACTCACAGATTTACCCAGAGCAACTTCCAGGACTGTAAGCTTCATTTATGGAAATTACCATATTCAGGTATACATTTTGTTAATCTTTTATATCATATTTCTACTATACCTTTTCAGCATTTAGATATATAAATACCCTTGTGTTATAACTGTGTACAGTACCAGTACAGTACTATGATACAGGTTTGTAGCCCAGGAGCAGGGGCTATGCCGAACAGCCTGGGTGTCTGGTAGGCTACACCACAGGTAGGTTTGAGTCAGTACACGCCATGAGATGTGAATGGTGAGGTGAGGGAACTGCCTGTGAGGCACTGCTCTAAAGATACTCCCTTTGTCAAGGGTCCGTGACTGTGCACAGAGATGAGCTTCTCAATATAGAATAGGAACTCCCACTCGTGTTCTATATTTTATTATTTTCCTTACTTTTTGACACCTGTTAACATCCTGGGTAAAGTCTCTCTTGTAACCTTTGAGCTTTGTTTAGCCACCGATTCACCCAGTCTCTAAATCTGACAGCAAACATTTACGGAGGTCCTCTTCTATGGTAGGCATTTTATAGGCTGACGAGGAGACAGAAATCAAAGAGTCCCTGTCCTCAAGTTGCTTATGGCCCTTTGGGGGAAACAGACCTGTCAGTTCACGGTGATAGGGAGGATGAGTGAGAGGCACCACAGTCCTGCAGGCGGACGGGAGGGGACTTCCAAAAGTGAATGTCTACCCAGTATATTCAATTGTTTATCTTTTATTTATTTGCTTTTTTAGTGTCCTTTTTAATTTTTTTTTTAAATTTCAGATGAATGTGAAGGTACAAATGTTTAGATGACATTGTTTGCATTTCTTAAGTTATAGTTGAACCCTTCAACCGGGGGGCTGTGCTGCATAGCCTATTTATGTTTTAAAATGAATATTGACTTGCTGAGAGATGGATTTTTTTATGGTTTTAAGTCACTTGCTGAGGTCATTTGGCTATTATGACCACTCTAGCCAAGTCTCTTTATGTATTTAAGCAAAAATGACTACAGTGTCCATTGGACCTGATTCTGCGTGACACAACTCTTTTCAATGTAGTTTTTACTCATCACCCCTCATGGTCTGGGAACTTTCAGGCTATTATTGATTTCTACTTATCCTCAGCTTACTAAGAGAAATTTGCAGCTGTAGGACAAATATTCTAATTCTATTCCCTCACATACCCCGGCTAATAAGACTATGCATAAAATATATACATATTACCCCTTTATCCATCTTTAGCTTTCACTCAGTAAAAAAAAAAATTGAAGTTTTGTTTGAATGCCACCAGAGTGTTGTTTATAAATTTGAGCTAAGATTGTGATAATGATAATGGATACCTAACATACACCTTACTCAGAGAGCTAAAATATCCTTACCCTTGTAAGTTCCTCAGTCGTGTGCTGAAACTGCAACTCATTAAAAGGTTGTTTGCTCTGTCCTTATAATGCTGATTTTTAACTAAATCTGCTTAGATTCTAATAGAACACACAAGTATGGGATAGCTAGGACAAAGTATTAATACGTGTCTTCCGGCATGCTCGTAAGTCATGGTGGCTGTTAATAAAATACTCTGTGTGTGTGTGTGTAAATATGTTGCTTTGGGGATATGAGAGTAATTCAATATCTTCTCAAGGGTGGAAAGAGAGCCTGAGTTGGCATGCGATGTGGTAGTTGTGCCATCCTGGGCATTTTATTGGTCTCCCAGTAACCTTTATTAAAGTGGGTGTAGTGAGCCTGTAGCTGTAGTGATCTCACTTCCTGTCTGAGTCTCCACTTTATTTCTCATTTCCTACCCTTCCCTGCATCCCTCTTTATGACTTTTGCTGTAACAGTACACAACTGCCTGTTGCTTTTCCCGGCCACCGTTCTTTTTTTTACTTAGGATGTGTGGGTGCGATGCCGTTATCTTACATTGCACCTGGATGATGGCCATTATCCTTAACATGTACCTCAGGTATCTTATACTAACTCTAAACCTCTACCCTCCCATCCTTAAGAAATATTATCTTTGACTCTGTCCTCCATTAGATTTTGACTGACTTAGAGTAATGGTCAGTACATAGGAACTACAGACCAAATCCAGCGTGCTGCCTGGTTTTGTATGTTCAGTGAACTAAGAATGTTTTTGTTTTGTATATGAATTGTCAGGAAAAAATCAAAATAAGAATGTTTCATAACATATGAACATCATGTGAAATTAGACTCTGTGTCTATAAATAAAGTTTTATTGGAACATAGCAATGTTCATTGCTTTATATACTAATGACAATGTAATGCTTCAGTGGTAAAGTTGAGTAGTGTAGTCTGCATAGCCTAAAATGTTTGCTATCTAACCCTTTACAGCTTAAGTCTGCTGACCTGTGTCCTAAAAAGCAGGAAAAAATTGCAGTGATTCCATTATCTAGAGTTGATAGCACAGTGACTCTTCATTGGCTGAATTAATTTAATGGTTGAATGGCAGCGCCTGTGGCTCAAAGGAATAGGGCACTGGCCCCATATGCCGGAGGTGGTGGGTTCAAACCCAGCTCCAGCCAAAAACTGGAAAAAAAAATTAAATGGTTGAATAAGCTATGTTTCCTCTGAATCAAGCCATCCACCTAGGACTCCTGGCTCTTGTGCTAGTAGAAGTTTAATAGAGGAAATACTGAATGATGAAGACCCAGGAAAACTGGGTCTGTTTGCTCTGTCATTATATGTGTGATCTTAGGCAAGTGATTTATGTTCCTTTATTTGAAAACAAAATAACTACATTAAATAAGTTTTATAGTTATTTACAGACTTAAAATTCTGGAGATATGATATCCCTATTTTTATTGCATTAATATTCAAAACAAGGAATAAAACAGGTTGGGGCTCTCTTTATTAAGAAATATGGACAAAAAGGAGAAAAGAATCCTGAATTCCTACTGATCTATTACATGTCAGTTTATCATTGGTGTTTATTAGGCATTTTGCAGTAATCCAAATGAAAATAAACTTTGCCCATCCCTTCGTCTCGAGTCTGAATGAGTCGTGTGGATTAGATGCTTTTCCTGGGGACAATAGGTACTTGGTTTGTATTTCTTTATTCATTCAGTCAGTCACCCTGTGTCTCTTGAGAGGGGAGTTTAATCCATTCACATTTATTGAAAGACTTGATAAGTGGGGCAGATTTCTCTTCATCTCATCATTACTGCTTTGTTTTATTCCTTGAGCCATTGTGGTATCTGGGTCTGAGCTTTAACATTTGGATAGTTTTATACTGGTGGGTGTCTAGTATGCTGATCAAGGTCTGGCCTGGTCAAATACCCAGTGTTTGCTTGTCTGAGAAAAAGTCTCCATTTCTCCTTTGTCTATATGAAACTTAGTTTCGCAGGGTAGAAAATTCTAGGCTGCCTATTACTTTGTTTGAGAAGACTGAGAATGGTGCTCCAGTCCTTTTTGGCTTGTAAGACTGGGTTGAGAAGTTTGCAGTTAGTCTGAAGCTCTCAGTCTTGTAGGAGTTCCTCTTTTCCTGTTACTGTGAGCCAGTCTGATGACTGTGTGTTACAGAGATCGCCTCTTGGCAATGAATCTCCCAGGAATCCCTTGAGCTTCTTTTAGCTGGTTATCCAAATTTCTATCAAGACCAGGGAAGTTTTCCATAATTATTCTCTCAAATACGTTTTCCAGCTCTTATATATTTTCTCATTCACCTTCAGGGATGTCTATGATTCTTCTCTTAGGCCTCTTTGCATGACCTCTTATTTCCCGTAGGCTTTGTTCATTCCTCTTATTTTTCTGTTCCTTCTCTCTTACTGACTTGTTTAATTCAAAGGTGTTGTCTTCTAGCTCTGAGATTTTTTCTTTCTTCTGCCCAATGTAGTCTATTCTTAAGGCTGTCCACCATATTCTGTATTTCCTTGAATAAGAAAAAGGTAATAAAATAAAAAAGTTTGTCATTGGTCCTAGATGACGAATCTTTCTCATAATGCATTAGGATTGAAAATAAGGTCTTATGTTGTAAGATTTGTGGTCTGTACAGCAATTTATGTCCTATTGCTTGGCATAATCATTTTGTCCAAATAATGAAAACCAGGCACTTTTAATATCAGCTTTGGCTAGAATCCTGAGCTAGCCTATGTTTATTTCTCTTTTTATCATTTTCTCCTCTTTTTTATGAAACCCCCTTTCCTACCAAAATCCATTTCAAGCTAGGTGATCCAATGCTGGTAACTGACAGGCAAACCTTATATTATAAGAATTATAACCCTTTATAACTCTAAAATGACTTCTTCAATTCTACTAGGGGTGCTCGTAGTAATCTTGGACCCTCATAATACTTCTTAAAGATAAATATTACAGTAAAATTTAAAGACTCCTTGGATAAAAACTTTTTTTTGGGGGGGGCAATGTATAGCTAATTCTAAGCTATTTTAAAAGACAAACTGTTGGATATGTAAGACTTTTGTTTTAAAATATTTTCGCTCCCATAAGAATATCCCCTGTGTAAAATTGTCACAAAAGCCTATAAAAATAGTAAAGAGGAAGAAAAGCAATTAAAATGGAAAGTTTTAGGCTTTCCTTTTAACTTAAAACATACTTTTAAAAATGAATATATATATATTTTCTACCTTTTCCTGCATATAACATCCAAATACAGCATTGACATTTAAAAGAATGTATTCCGAAGTGTTTCCTGAAGACCATGAAAGCATAGTCAATAGGCATGGTTTAAGAAATAATCATTCCCAGTTTTCTCCCATGTAGGAACGATAACGTCAAAGAAGTTGATAAATAGCAGGTACAATATTTCCAGTAATTGAGAACTTGCTCAGGACATGAAAAAATTGTGGACATGCAGGAGATTTTCAGCAAAATTGTTCTCTAGAAGCTGTGTGTCAACTTTCATGAAATAACCCCAAGAAATAACAACACAGTAACTTCTCTAGGTCTCCTCCCTTCCAGGATTGGAGTCCTGCTGCTCTGCCATGCAGTCTTGTTCTGTTGTTTTCTACAGGAGACTCCTGTGTTGAAGGCCTGGAACCCTTCAGCACGGGACATCTCCTTGTGCAAGAGAATGATTTTCCTGTGGGTTCACTGCTTCAGCATTCACTATGTGGTCTGGCATTGAATCAGATCATCTGCCAGCAAGCAGGTGAAGGGCAGTTCCAGTTTCAATGATCTCAACTCATGTGATGTGAAAATATTTCTAATTCCACAGGGGATATATGTTAGGGGAAATTCGTATTGTTGCTACTACTGCTAGCTTTCCCATTCTATTTTGCAGTCAAAAAAAAAAAAAAAAACGTACTGAGCATAGATACATCTCTATGTGAAATTCTAAATGCTAAAACACATTGATGAATGGATGTTCTTTTAATTTATAAAAATAAAAAGCGTTTTAATACTCTGAAGATTCTCATTCAGATTTTTTTCATCTGAAAATCCATCATTGCTTAAAATGTCAAGATTTTAAAGGAAAAAAAGTATTACCCTTCTTTTGCTACTTATGACATAATTACAGACTGATTAAATGTCAAAGTATCCATAGCCTATGACTTCATTTGGTAAGATATATGAAGCTATTTCAATAAGAAAAACTTAGCAGTTATATTTCAAGTTACATCCATAATATAGATCCGTAAATAATTTTACCAGTTATTTAAAAATATAGACAGACGCTTACCCCAAACTCCAACATCACTGACTTCCTTTCTAGAGAATTCAAGTACCTGTGCTCTTTATCCCATGGTTTGTGTGTGAAGAATGGTCGTTTAAAACTATGTAGTTGGTGACTAAAACAAAAGAAGTGCTTCCTTGCTGAAGATAGGTTTTTACCTGCCGTGATGACTTGAGAACAACACGTACTTTCATTAAAACGGGTTTGAATCACCTCTGTCTCTTTACTTTTTTCCTTTTCCTGAACAAAAGGGAAGGATCAGAAACACGGTCAGCAGACTCTGGGATTTGTATGTAGGTGAATGAACCAGTACATCTGCATCCTGCCTTTTCCTTATCTTCCCTGGGTGTCCCTGAGCTCTCCCCAAGCTGAGACAGATGGCTGCTGGTTTAGTTATGTGCGTGGGAGAAAGGGACTTCCACATGTGATTTTTACCATTTGGTAGTAATTAGTTTGTTGTATAAATTAACATTAACTGAACCATTCTTCAAGCATTGTTTGTAATTATCCTCTTTGAATCTCTGAGTTGTGCAAAAAGCAGGGAAGAAACTGGTCCTTAATTTATAGAAGTTGAAGAATCTGTCATTAGGCAGAATAGAAGAGTAATGATTGTATGCCCAATAGACGGAAAACTTTGAAATAACCATGAAACAGAAAAGCCAAAATATTTTTCTGGAACTTAATGGTTTAGAAATACAATTAGCTTTTTCTGAAAATGTGCGATTTGTTGTTGTTCAGGCAAAAGTCGAGTAAGAGAAAAACGAAATGCAGTGGCAAGGAATTTGTCTTTTTATTATTTAGCAATAATATCTTTTAGTTTTCACAATAGCTGCCACATGAAGGTAATGGCCTCTGATCTTTTTATCGTATCACAAGCTTTCAAATGGGAGTTTTTTTGGTGTAAATTTTATGAGAATCATATATTTTTCTGAGATGCAGTATTATCAATATTCATCTTTTTAGGAAATACGGTTCCTCAGTACGTGGTATTTTTTTTTTTACCATGCAGGTTTTAAACTCTGAATGATGTTTAAATTATTATTCCCTCTGATTCCCCTCCCGCCAAATGCAGATACTGGATATCAAAAGAAATAAAATAACCTCTGCTTCTTAAAATTCCGTCAGATTGGTTTTGGGTTTGCTCATCTTATTTCTGGGTTCAAAATTTTCTTCTTGTGTCTTTCTCTAAAGGGATCTAATAAATAATACCATATAACAGATTGTCTTTTAAAATATAAATGTTTCTTTCAGAAAAAAAAAAAAATCCCCATCTGTGTTTTTCTTTTGGAAATTGCTTTAAGAAGCTACCAAGAAGAACAAATTCTTGATAGACATATTTGGTCCAAAGTATTTAAAATGTGTCATCACACTTTTACTGTCCATAACGCAGTCGTAACTTTGATGTTGGCAAGAAAATATGATGGTCATTATTCTACCAAGAGTTTCTTTACTGCAGCCTGCTGGGTAATAAAAGCTCAGTCACCACTATTATTATGTGTGTGGACTTGTTGTTCGATGATTAAAAAATAGAAGTAGAAGTTAGTAAGTTATTTTCCATCACACAACTTAATTTACTGATTAGACTTTAGTCGTAGAAATTATGACGACCGGAAATGACTAATTTCTTGGCTTTTTTTTGAGCAGTGTTGCAGTTCATTTCATGGCATGCGATGATTTAAGGGGTCTCCAAATTTTAAAAAAATATCCTAATGTCATTGCAAATTACTTGGGAAAAGAAGAACATGTCGCCCTCATTTAGAATGGCTGTAGTTACTACACAACTTTTTATTATGAATGGGTGAGATTAAGGCACCTTAAAAGCTGGTTTCTATTGGAAAGGCTTTTCACATATTTATATTCTTCTGAGGTTAAGAAAGAGCTATGGCTTTTTTGGTATTTTTTTCTTTTTTAAATGTAAGTATTTGAAGACGACTTTCTGGTTTATTAAAAATGATGTTTATTTTTAAGTCCTTCTAACTCTGTCCTTGTTTTTTACGAAATGGGAAAACTGGAAATACTGTGTGCCTACAAGTTGGCCTCCTCATGAGGTGTTTCATTCTGTATTCCCCATAATTAATCAAAATTCTGAATTACACTTTTCTTTTCAGTAAATAAAACTTCTGATCATTTTTAAAAACCCCCAGTTTTGCATATTCAAAAATTCTGCTTCCTCAAAATAGCTTATGCACATATATTTCCCCCCAAATGGAAAAAAAGAAAGCACTATTGTTTTATCTCTTTATTTTGGCTGTAAATCAAATAAACATAAAAACCTTATGCTCCATGCTTTTCAACATCTAGAGTTGGCTAATAGGCAGGCAGCTTTAATCTTGAAAATGTTTTCCTTCCGTACTTCATGGGACAGAAATATGTTTTCTTTTATATGGGACAGGTATAGAAATTGGTAACATTTTGAGGGACAAACATTGTATCTACTGAAAAATTAATTCCATATACTATGGGCAAACAATGTATAATTAAGCACAATTTTGGAAACATTTTAATAGAATGGCTTTTGATTTATGGCTCTTAGGATTCTGAATATTAGGCCAAAATATTCCTCTGTGTGGGAGAAAGTAATCTTTACGTTCCTCGAGTTAATTTAGAGCCTAATTCTTGGAAATGAAGCAAAATAAACACTTCTACTCCCAGACTGTTTGATTTTGCGTCATTTATGTGTTTGTGTTCAAAAGAATACATAAATCTAGCCTTCCACGCACCTTTTGAGGAAATCACAAGCCCTTACCCACCCTTGCTCCTACAAACCTAGACTACTTTTTCATATTCTCAAATTCAAAATAATTTCTTTTAGTACTCAAAATAATTTATTTACATTTTTTTCCTTTGGAAATAATTTTCAGATTAAAACGCTCAACTGTTGACAATTATCCTGCACCAAAACCACCTCCGAATAATTTTTTTGGCAACCATTTGAATTGCAGACTCTTGTATGACATGATATATTTTGGAACCAAAGATAAGAAGGGAAGGGGGGGGGGGGAAGAGGCAGTTCTTCTGTGTCTGTGAAGCTCAAAGAGAATACATTAATTAGCCCAAGAGAATTTCTAGGAAGCTGGAGTGAGAAACTGTAGCTTTGAAATCTAGTGATCTTTATCCACTGTTGGGTTTGGGTCAAAGACCTTGGACAAGGCAGGAAAAAAGAAAAGAAGATACATTATAGGAACCAGATGTTAAAAACTGATAAAGGCTGACCAGCCCCCTGCTGTTAAAATCTAACCCCACCTCCTTCAAAAAGGTGACATTCTCCTCTGAAGCCCTTCTGTCCTTCGAGGAGGGAAGGCAGCACAATCCTGGCTCTGCGTTTTTCCTCTGGCCTACCTTGTCGACTAGCCCGAGAAGACTAAACAGGTGTTATCTACTTTTGATTTCAGTGCATTTAAATTAATCCTGTCAGCTCAGCTGTTAAAACAACTGTCATCTCCAGCTGTTAGTAATTTTCGACTGGGCACTTTCACAGGTTGCCAAGATCTGAGCAGGCATTGTGTGTCTCTCTGAATGCACTGGAGTAACAATTTGTGGGCTTTTTAAAGGGGACTGGTATTGTGATGCTGCACACATGAAATGATCATAATAATAATTTGAAAATACAGTCTGCTGCCACGTTTTGTAAAATATAAAATAAACCATGTGCCGAATGCCACCCTCGGCTATATTCTGTGGTGTGTTACATAACTTCTTGGCAAATGGGATTCAATGAACAGTAAGTCAACTTGGAAAGCATAAAAGAGGGAAGTACAATAAAGAAGTTAGGAGATAGAAGATAGTATTGCACCTGCTTGTGATGGCGTCTGTGTTTCCAGAAACAATAGTTGCTTGTAGTAGATACGTGGCTTTTCCCTTTCTTTGAAATCCACAGTAAGCTGTGTTGTTGCATTTTAACAGTTTGACTATTTCTGTGCTTTTCAAACCAAATATTTGGTTTCTGGCTAGATCCTCTCCTATCAAACATTTTAAATCATAAGAGACATGTCTTCTATAATTGTCATACTTGGGATATATTTAAATTTGTGGCATTCTCGGCTACTGTTGTGGAAGGTAGAAAAGGCTATTAGGAAATTCACTATATTATCAATAATTGGAAGCCACTAACAGCAAGTAATAATCTCAAATCTATATTTAAAAATATTTCATTTGCTATGATGTAGCCATCTGGAAGCAATGAGTTTTCTTCCTATTTATTATAAAATGAAACAATTTAAGGTTTTCTGCTTGTTTACCAATTCTGAACTGGGCTATTTCTATTATTAAAATATATGTTTTAAAATAAAAATAAATATACAGATAGCTCTTAAACTGATTTTGTTTATGTTTCACAATAATGTCATCAGACCAGTATGGAAAGCAATTTTCCATTTGACTGTACCAGTCACAAAGTTTCATGCTAATTTATAATACTTTAAAAAAAATATGTAGTCTTGATGTTGAATAAATTCATACTGATGCGGTTGAATAATATGTTACACTAAACTAATTTCGAAAGAAATTCTGGTTTCAATACATATATAAAATTGAGGCTTATTTCTTGAGAGGATATTAAATGTGTAAGGTACATGGTGAAATATTTAATAAAAAGTATATAAGGAAAAATGCTTCTCCTTTCTATTCCTATTCTTTACCTCTGCCTTCCCCAACCACCAGTCATTTCCTTTTCTAGAAGGTTTCACGTGACATACTCTCTTCCCCATCTCTCTAGAGATATTCTGTGTATACTCAAGCCTATAAATGTGTAGAAATGAACGTGTGTGGGTGCAGGGTGTATCAGAAGGCTGATACAAACACACACACATACACCCCAAATCAGGTTTTTTTTTTGCCGTTTTGGCCGGGCCTGGGTTTGAACACACTACCCCTGGTATATGGGGCCAGCATCCTACTCCTTGAGCCACAGGCGCCACCCCACACCCTAAATATGGAGGTCATTTTCAGATTGACATGGGTTTATGCAATGTGTCTTCGCTGGATTTATGTAATGTTTATTCTCTAAAAAAGCATATCCATACGTAAGCATGAAGGATAAGGTTGCAGTGTATGTGATATGTGTAGACGCAAGTTACCTAATTTATTGCAGCTGAGGAGTATAATTCAAATTGAGTAAAGAGTATTTGTTGTTAATCCATACTTATCAAAGTTAAAAGATCATTCAGTGTAGTGAGTCTACTATTAGAAACTACTGGTAGGAATATTCTCACCCATAGGTACTAGACTATGTAAGAATATGTGACATCACTGTTAATAGAGAAACTTCAAACATTTTTAAATGTCAGGGGACTGCCTGAGTATATGACTGCATTTTCAAAAACAGATTACTATGAGACTGTTAACAGATTACTATGAGAAAATTCATTCATAGAAATATGGAAAGGTATCTATTATTGATATTTTGTGGCTAAAAAGTTGAATGAAGGTAGAGATTATCTAATTTATTAAAGTGTATATATATGCCTGTCTACACATTTATTTAAGTGTTAAATATGCATTAAGTAAATTAATACATTACAAATAAGTGTATTAATTTGGATATTTACTTAGGGGTGTATTTTCTATTAATATTTGACTAATTAATAAGGGTTAGATTGCAACTAAAATGAACAATCATTAATGTTGCTGTTAAGAATTAATTACTAGTGTATTTTAGTTTCTACAAACTTCAGCTTATACAGGAAGAGGGTATCATTAAAAACAAACGAAATATAAAAAATTTATACGTGGAAGGCTAAGTCAGAGCTGATGAAATGGTAATGGGCATTACAGGGGATCATGGGAAAAGCATTAAAAAGGTGGGAATTAGAAATAGAGTTAACTTTGATTTCTTTATTTCCGGAGCCGTATTTACAGAAGGTCTCCTATTAAAAAGCTGGGAGAGGCAGCAGGTCACGTGAACCTGCTTCTTCACACAAACACACACATCGGCAGTGTGAATAGGGAACAGGGATGTCTAGCTAAAAACTGTATAGGGCACACATTAGTAATGATTAATTATTTTGAATTTCAAAGATAGTCTTTGTATGAGTCTCTTAGGAGTGCTGTAACCAGCCACTACATACTCAGTGCCTTAAAACAATGGAAATTTATACTTTCACATTCCTGGAGGCTGAAAGTCTGAAGCCAAGGTGTCTGCAGAGCCATGTTCTGTCTGAGACCCTTGGTAGCACTACTTCCTGCCTCTTCCTAACTTCTGCTGATGGCTGTAAAGTCCCTGGGCCTGTAATTGCTGCATTTTATTCACTGCCTCTGTTGTTCAGTGATTTTTCTCTCCCTGTATGGATCTTTACACGGCCACCTTCTTAAAATTAGGACCCTTATCATATTGACATAGGACCCACTCTTCTGACTGTGTCACAACTTGAGAAAGTCTGCAGAGACTTCATGAAGTGTCCCAAATACGGTTATCTTAACAAGTAGTGGATGCTAAGATTTCAACCACTCTTCTTTGGAAACACTATTTAATGCATAACACTCTTAAAACTATAAACACAAATAGGTAGATAAGCTAATTGACCCTTTATAGATTGCTGTGAGTTCATTGAATCATAGTAAGCATGAGTTTAAATTGATATCGTGTAGGATTAAACATTGGGGTACAAAAAAAGAATAAACAATTTTAAAGTCCGTGAAAACTTTGATATAGGTGCAGTCCTTTTCAAGGTACTTTGCAGTGGGAAGTTGGGATATCCAAAACTTGGCCTAAAGGCCCTGAGTAGATACCTGGAAGTAGAGAAAAGGTTGGAAATTGTGCTAAAAAGGTGTTGAGAAGATGACAAAGTAAAAACATTCCTTTTCCTTAGAGCACAAAAGGCTCACATGTCCCTGAAAGTCATCGGACTGTCCAAAGATGCTGATCCTGGCCAGCTGTGGCCATGAAGAAAATTGTAATAACTTGTGCCTGGAAAAGTTATAGAGAGAGTTTATAGATGTTTCATAGTAACGTGAATTCCATCGTTACCGGGATTGTGACTCTTTTTCCAAACACCATTATCGTTTAAAAAGCAAAGCCAGAAATGATGGCCACTTGCTAAATAAAAAGCCCCATCTTTTTTCTCCACTCCATCATTCCCCTATGTTACGCTTTCTAATTGTAGGGAATTTTTCTTTTACTGAAAAAAGGATACATTTCACATTGTAATAGCACCTCAGTTTTTGGTTTACATTTTACATTGATTCTGATGCTCTAAACCGAGGATCAAAAGAAAGGTTTGAGTACAGTTGTACTAAGGCTAACCTCTTTGTATTTATCCCAGAGCTAAACACGTCTCCATCACCTACTAGGAGCAGAGTGTTGCAGGCAAGCCAGCCCTCCGCGTTAGTGCTGGAGATTGGGGAGGAGGCGGTGTTGATGCCTGCCGGTCGACCTTTCCTCTGTTAATGGCGGACGGCTTTTGTATTCTTGTCCTGATGCTTCCTCATGGCATTCTTGGGAGTGGCGTTGAGAAACATTAGGTTCAAGTGTGAAGGACTGACTTTTCATTGAACTACGGAAGGCTTATAGGAAAAAAAAGCTGTGAGGGGCAATAGAAGATTCTTACTTTTCCTTAGCTTTAGAAGACTCTTTATTATAAGTCATAGCAGAAAAAGAACTGGGAAGAATTGCCACTTCTCTTTTATTTTTTTCATATTCATTTTGCCCAGAAAAAAAATGCAATTACTCACAAAATTGATGATCTAAATCTTAGGATGTTCGCAATTTTATAAATTCCAAGAGTATAGTACAGTGGTCTAACAGATTCTGTGTGTAACTGCAGTACCCCCGAAAAAGTGATGAGCAAATGCGTCCACAGCTTACATTGTCTAATCAGGCAAATACCCGATTTTAACAGTACAAATAATAAGTTGTTTAGTTAAATATTCAATTTGAAGGTTTTTTTTTTTTTTTTAAATCTTGAAGGAAATGTTAGCACTATATGGGAAATTTTCGGACTGTTAAAACTTTCATTTAGATGATACTCTTGGTTTTGTTCTGAATTGTCTGGCTGTAGAAATTTATTTAGAATCGTCTGATTCTTGTCTGTCAGATTTCTATTTCCATAGCGTTCAAACTGCACAAACAATTTTATTTTTGTATGTTAATGGCAGGGAATGGGAAACAACTGAAACAAACTCAATTTAGTTAGTCTGAAAGGTTACTACCAATTGTAGTGACCTTACTGATGCTCCTCTTTGGTAACAGTAGATAACATTTGTGGGGCATAGAGTTCCCCCAGCCACCCTGTCATCATTCTGTATATGCTTTCTCTCTCTTTTTTCTTAATTTCGGAATATTGTAGGAGGACAAATGTTTTGGTGGCATGAATTGCCTTTGCACAATTTGACTAAAATTGCAAAAGTGTCCCTCACAGAGATGGTGTGCAGTGTACCCGTTAGGTGTGGATTTGCCCCTCCCTCCTTCTCCCTCCCACGTGCCTTTCCGTGGAGTTTTACCACCAGTTGTGCACATGGGTATTGATCATTTAGTTTCAAGTTAATAATGAGTACATCAACTGTTTGTTTTTTCATTCTGAAGTTTCACCTAGAATGGTCTCCAATTCCATCTAGGTTGTTACTTTATTATTATTTTTTATGGCTAACTAATCAGAGGTAGTTACATATAAAACATTTTATTAATCCACTCATGTACTGATGGGCACTTGGGTTGTTTCCACATCTGTGCAGTTGTGAATTGTGCTGCAATAAACATTCAAGTGCCTGCATGTTTTTGATAAGATGATTTTTCTTTTCCCATGGGTAAATACCCATTAGTGGGATCGCTGGATCAGATGGTAGGTCTACTTTTAGTTCTTTAAGTTATCTCTATGCGACTTTTCATAGAGGTTGTACTAGCTTGCAATCCCACCAGCAGGGTATAAGTGTTATTTCCTCTCCATATCCTTGCCAATATCTGTTGTTTGAGCTTTTTTTTTTTTTTTTAAACAGAGCCTCAAGCTGTCACCCTGGGTAGAGTGCTGTGGCATCACAGCTCACAGCAACCTCCAACTCCTATGCTTAAGCGATTCTCTTGCCTCAGCCTTGCACCTTAGACACTTGAGCTACTGGCACTGAGCCTGTTTGGGGATTTTTTTGATAACAGTGATTCCCAATGGAGTCAGGCAGGTCTTCATTGTGGTTTTGGTTTGCATTTCCCTGAGGACTGAAATGTTGAGCATTTTTCCATTGTTTATTGGCTGTTAGTCTATCTTCTTTTTAAAAACCGCTGTTGATGTCTTTTGCCTACTACTTATGGGTTGTTTGATTTTTTTCTTTCTGCTTTACTTGTATTACTTAGAGATTCTGGTTATCAGACATTTATTGGATGTATGGAATGCAAATATTTTTTCCCGTTCTACAGGTTGTCTGCTCTATTGATTATTTCCTTGGCTGCGCAGAATTTTTTAAAATTTAATCAGACAGACTCCTTTAACCCTGGCAACTACTGTATTTAGCAATATTTACTTTTGTGTGTGTGTGTGTGTACATATATGTGTATATATGTATATATACACACATCTTGGTGTATATAGCATATATAATTCTATATATACATATATACACACATATATGCTATTTTACATGGGAAAACTAACGTCCAAGTGGGCTAAATAAATTATCTAGAAAATTAGGAGAAGCAGAACTTGATCTCAGAGATATCCAGTACAAAACTAGCCTTTCAATCATTATTTTAATTCTCACAACTTTAAACAATGTGATGAACCCAATTAATATGAATGAATTTGTAAAGTAATTAATGCATGAATGAATTCCCTCATTCATTCTACTTTTTTTTTAAACACCCAGGTTTGCAAAGTATTCTTGTAAGAGAAAGTAAGGTACCAACCTTGTTACACAGAAGGTTAAATTCTTATGCCAAAGTTTTGGGTTTTTTTTTAAAGGTATACCAATAGTTATATGCAAAGATAGGTAGATAAAGAAAAAGTAGAAAAATCAGAAAGTGATATATTCCATAAGAAAAGCACTAAACTACCTTTATCAAGAGCAAAGTTATCACAATGAAGAGGTACAGGTAGAATTTAAGAAGAAAATGGCATTCAAAGTGGTCATTGAAGGTGTTCAATATTTCCATAAGGCTGGATTGAGAGGGGTTGAGTTAGAGTGAATAAATAAATTAATAAATCTTAACTACTTTTGTAGTTAAGATTCGTTAAGAACACAGAGGTGAACATGCATTAGGTACCACCAGGGGTAATAAATGAATAATTTCATTTATTCAGAATGTAGGGCTCATAAATTGAGAATAGGAAAAAATACAATCCCAAATGTTGGGCAGAGTAGGTTTGACAAGTCCTGAATGCCAAGCTAAGGAGTTGAAAATTTAGAGATGGAAATTGAAAGGCTATTGATTTTCCAGCAGGGGAGTTCTGGTCTCAAAAACCATTTTCACCATTGCTTATTCCTTTTTACAATATACTGATTTGAATTTCCTTTGGGTAACAGCAACAATAGTGAAATGAACACTAGGTCCGTGGATATGTTGATGATGTGATCAGTTAGCCTCATGTTAATATGATGCATCTACCCTAGATTTTATATCTCTTCTTTATAGAACTTGTATTTTACTATAATCCTTATAACATTTATCTCTACTATGAAGTTTTGAGCCTATCAAGCAATTATTTAATCGATAGATGGCATGACTTCAGAATATTTAGTTGCCTAATTATTGTTTATTGACTATGGAAATTGATAAGGAAATGTTGGATGCTTGTTAAATAATTATTTTCTTAATGGATAAAATTTCAACCAACAAATCCCTAAAACTCTTTATTACCCTCTACCTGCAGCTGTATTTCAATAGCCATCTGAGTCTGAGGTTTGGGGGACTTACCACATTTGCCATAATGAGAAGAGAGTGTTCGTGTTGTGCCATCTTCTTAAGCACTGTTAACACCTGCCTTTCTTTCTTTCTTTTTTTTTTTTGAGACAGAGTCTCAAGCTGCCACACTGGGTTGAGTGCTGTGGCATCATAGCTCACAGCAAACTCCAACTCTTGGGCTCAGTTTTTCTATTTTTAGAAGATATGTTGCTCAGGCTTGTCTAAAACTTGTGAGCTCAAGCAATCCACCCACCTCAGCCTGCTCGACTGCTAGGATTACAGGCGTGAGCCACTGTGCCGGCCAACACCTTGCTTTCTGAAATAATGTTCCTATGCTCTTAAACTCAGCAAAACATAAGCTCTTCTGAGAAAGATTGTCACTCTTGTCGGACTAGTTAGAAATGCTAGCTGTGCTCATTTTTGTTCTTATACTAGATTTACTCTTTCTTCCTCTTAGCCCTTAATCATTCTATTTCACACTCTCTTTCTTCACCACACTATAAACTCCCCAGGGGCAGGGACTATGTCCTTTCCTTTTGGGTTCCTAGGCTAATTCAGTACTTGGTAGATAACAGATTAGTATTAAATATTTTATGAAGGAAGTACAGATTAAAGGGAGATCCATTAGTAAGCTATCAGAGTACTCAACAATTGGGACAGTCAAGACCTAAACAAGGTATTTGACTTTAGGAATAGAGAAAGGAGTTAAGAACTTTGGAAAAATTGAAGGATCCACATTAATGATACTTGGTGAAAGATGGGTGTCAAGATGAAAACATTAGTTAAAGATGCAAAGGGACTTGAGATGTACAAAGTGTCACTAAATATAATGCAGAAGAGCAAAGCCGGATAGCTTGTTGGTATCTACAATGTCCTCTTTTACGTAGTGATTTTAAGGTACCATGGGACCATGCTGAGATGTTTAATAGGGAATTACAATACTAAGGAAGTGGAACTTGTAAAACATCAGGAAATGACATCAAATTTGTGAACTGTTCACATAGTAATAATATTTGAGATGCATGAATGGGAAATGTTTTGATAGAGAAATTTAGAGGAGAGAGTGATGTCTAGATCTTGTGGCATAGCTTAGTGTAGCACGTTCAGAGGAAGAGTACCAGAGAGTATAAACAATGAGAAAAATAAACCAGAACAATTTCAGGAAAGTTAAGATTAAATGTAGTTTTAGGAATGTTTAGAAAAGAGGCTGGAGGAGAATTGGCTAACAGCATAAGATTGCGTAGTGTGGTTTATAAATTAGGTACTTACTAATCTGGTCAGAAGTCACTTTCACTTAAAATAGCATACAGGCCCAGGGAAGATGTGTATGTGGATTGTATTGTAGAAACATGTTCACAAAGATTTACATTTGACATTATCTCCCCTATATATCCGCAAAGATATAAAAATTGAGATCACTTTTGGAAGGTTCTACGTTAGTATTGAAGATAATCCGACAAACCATACTCATTTCCATAAGCAAATCGTGCTTTATAAATGTGTTTTCTTTTGGACTATAAGACCTTAAGTTGGTAAAGATATGAGGAATCAGATAGCTAGTACGTATTTGTAATCTAAGTTCCATTGTATATATTCAGTAAAACTCTGAATTGGGTTTCACGTGTTTACAAAAGTAAGAAGACACTAGATGTTCCCTAAAGTTTATTTCATGTATAATATTTTGAATTTAACTCTGTGGTTATTGCATGCCTTTCCTAGAAGAGGATTTCTTCTTTTAATAATGGATAGTAAATTCTGGAGAATGTTGTTGTCTTCTTCTTTCCATGAGTTTGCTAGGAAAAGTAGCAGATGTGCATATTGCAAGGGTATATGTCAAATCTATTAAGATCATAAATGTTTTAACACGATAATTAA
Organism: Galagoides demidoff; assembly: GCA_963574575.1. Lineage (NCBI taxonomy): Eukaryota > Metazoa > Chordata > Mammalia > Primates > Galagidae > Galagoides > Galagoides demidoff. The sequence continues at coordinate 662 of CAUYQV010171963.1, read as the reverse complement.
GTAAGTGAGGTGAAGGCTGTGTTAACCAGTTTGACATAAACATTCCAACCTGTGTATAAAATCAGCACATTGTACCCCATAAATGCATTAAGGTATACAGTTATGATTTAATTAAAATAATAAAAATAAAACATATTCAACATTTAAAAAAGTAGCAGATAAGATTAAAATATCTGCTTATAAATAAATAATAATTTATAAATAAATTAAAATACCTGGTTTGTTTCCCCTAATAATAAAATTTATGCAGGAGCCATCGAAAGCATGAATACGACTTACATCTGAAGACAGCTATAGGGGTTGAATCCAAATCCAAGCACCATTATAATTTAATTTATGTAATAATAATTAACCGAAAAATTGTGTACAAATAAATTTTGGTGTCACTAATAATGTTAGAGTGTGTGCAGAAAATTCTAGGTAAAAGAATTCATGCCTTCCTAAGGACTAAATGTTTTAATATGAAATATGAGAGATCTTAAGTCTTAACATTTGACTACATCAAGCTACTTTTTATTTTATTTTATTTTTTTTAATTTTATTGAATGGTAACTATGTACATTAATGCCCTTCTGGGGTACAGTGTGGGGTTTTCACATGCAATCTGAAATACTTCCATCAAACTGATCAACACAGCCTTCATGTCATTTTCTCAGTTATAG
>CAUYQV010171961.1:0-10546 GCA_963574575.1 Galagoides demidoff | reverse complement strand
AGAACTTTTTTTTTTTTTTGAGACAGAGCCTTAAGCTGTTGCCCTGGGTAGAGTGCCATGGCATCACAGCTCATAGCAACCTCCAACTCCTGGGCTCAAGCGAGTCTCCTGCCTCTGCCTCCCAAGTAGCTGGGACTACAGGCGCCTGCCACAATGCCTGGCTATTTTTTTTTTTTTTGGTTGCAGCCATCATTGTTGTTTGGCGGGCCCAGGCTGGATTCGAACCCGCCAGCTCAGGTGTATGTGGCTGGAGCCCCAGCTGCTTGAGCCACAGGCACTCAGCCCTATCATGAAGAACTTCAGTGTTGCACCCCAAGAGAGTCCAGCTAGTAACCCTTTCCATACTTATGATGACTGGCCACACCACTGGCTTATCACTTCCTTGATTTAACCAGAAATCTGGTGTTATCTTGTAGGACAGTAACCCTGGACACAGGCATACTCTTTTGGAGCTCAGCTTGACCAATGTCAGAAAAGCCCTCTCTCTCTTTCTCTCTCTCTCTCTATATATATATGTATGTATTTTTTTAATAAATTTTTTGTTATTGTTTGGTATGCATTGAGGTTACACTGATTGCATTTGTTAGATAGATAAAGTCCTTCTTAAAGCCCTCTATATTGACTAATTCCAAGTCTCCAAGCCCTGTTTCAGGGTCCAGAAACCAGGCTGGAGCCTGGCCACTCTCTCTTTCTACATGCCATAAGTTTCTGCCCAAGACATCTCAGCCAGGTTTGGCGCCTGTAGCTCAGTAGTTAGGGCTCCAGCCACATACACTGCGCTGGCAGGTTCGAACCTGGCCCAGGCCTGCTAAACACAACCACAAAAAAACAATAACTGGGCATTGTGACAGGTGTCTGTAGTCCCAGATACTTAGGACGCTGAGGCAAGAGGATCACTTAAGCCCAAGAGTTTGAGGTTGCTGTGAGCTGTGAAGCTACAGCACTCTACCGTGAATGATATAGTGAGACTCTGTCTCAAAAAAAAAAAAAAAAAAAACAAAAAAACCAAGACATCTCAAATCACTATGTGTCTTGAGATCTGAACATCACCCCCCCACTCCATCTCTCCCTCCAAAGCTCTCATCTTTGCATTCTGTGACATCAGTATGAAAATCTCTGGGGAGCCAAAAGGGCCCAAAATAATAGAATTAGGGTGAGCTAGAGTTCAGGGTCAGCTGCTCCTCTCCCTAGGGGTTCAGGAAAATCCACTTCCACCTTTAGCCTTGATACCAATGTATTTTGTGACCCTAAGAGAGTTGCTCCACTGTTCTGCCCCTCAGTTTACCCTTCTATCAAACAGGATTGATTCTCACACCCCTGTACTAGTGAGGACATTCTGAGCTCATGCCTTGAGGTGAGGGCCAGGTATCACCTCCCCTGGGAAGCCTGCCTTACTTTGGTTCTCAGGGGGCTCACCCCTGCCTCTGGCCTGTGTGTCCAGTGAACCTCCCAAGGGTGGGAGAGAAACTTTTTAAAGGGGTCTGCATAGGGAAGGGTATGACTGTGGCCTTGTCACTTTAGACCTAGCATAAGGACCAGGGAAATGGACTGCAGAGAACAGAAATATAAAACAGTCTGAAGCCTTTTAACCTTGGTGACCCTTATACCTTGGCACTAGCCTCGCTCTGTCCTGTGAGGCCCTACCCTCGTGGTAGTGCTAGTGGTGGGTATGATGAGTTGGCCGTCATGACAGTCTTCCCCTTTGGCTAGTGGAAAAGGCCCCAGGCTGTTGTCTGATGGGTCTGAGCTATTCCCTAATTAGGGCCTTACTTGACATGCTGAAAGAGGACCCCATTCCCCGTGATATACAGTCTACTTCCATCCAGTGTGCTCTCAATGCGGAGCTGTCCCAGTGCGGAGTCTGGGTACTTGACCAGCAGACCTAGGGCCATCATGTAGAGCGGCTTCACAGACTCCAAGCCAGCCACGCGGCCCCCCTTCCCAGGGCTTGGGGGAGGACAGGAAGTCCGGGAACAGCCACCTGTGTCAGAAAGAAAGGGGTGATTCCTAGGCCTCCGCACAGTCATAGCTGTATCTGAGGCTTTGGGTCTCAATTACTGCTACTGCCTCCATTAGTTCTTAAGAGGCTTAGGGGGAGGCTGTTCTCTAATCTAGATCTTCTCAAAATCAGTATAATGTTTTGTATAACCAATGAGATTTATAGGTTAAAGCTATTTGTTAGGAGGTGAGGTGGGAGTGAGGGTAATCATTTTCTGTATCACTAACATCTGAGTTTCATAAATTTCAATATATTGTAGCCATCTGGCCCCAGCCTCTGCACAAATTGTTAGTTCCAAACTCTAACTTCCCGGGAGTAAAGATCCACGGCCATAGCACAGAGCCCAGTGCATGTTATAGGCTTCCTGGGCTCGCAGCCCCACTGCTGGCCCTCACGGGCAGAATTTCCTTCAAAGTTGTACTAATAGGGTGTTACTTTTAGGTGGAGTATTTGGGTTTCTGGCTTATGGAGGGAGGGCCTGTTCCCCTGCAGCAGGAAAAGGGTGCAGTCCACATAATACAGTTGTCACAGCCTACAGGACCCTGCTCCCGCGGCTGCAGTGCACCAGCAGGCATACCTCCTGGATTTTCCTGGATCATCTCCAGCTCTCAGAGCAACCCTACAAGGGGAGTAGCACTATCATGGTTTCATGTTGAAGAAGCTGTGCTCTGAGAGGCGAATTAAGTATCTTGCCTTAAACCACAAAACTAGACAGGGGTAGGGCTGGGAATTAAGGTCTCTGGCCATTTCCAAGGCTACCCAACTGCCTCCCTTAGTTACTATGCTTTATAAAAAGCTAAATCCACACTCCGAGTTTGAGAAGTGCCGCCTGGCTTCCAGAGCTGGACTACAAACACACTTCCTCCATCTTCACATTGGTCCATATTCTCAGACACCCTTGTGGAGGTGGGGCGCAGAACTCACACCCCTCCAAGTGGATTGCAAGGCCCCAGGGCAGGCTCCTGAGACCTGTGGCATTCCTCCCAGTTAGGAAGGGACTCCATTTGTTTGGAGAGAGTCTGGGAAAGCAAGGCCTTTGAAGACAGGGAAAGGCCTGATTCCCATGAGACAAGCATCTGGTGATGCCCAGGCCAAACTTCACGTGTGCAAGACCATTCTATATATCTTCAGGATACCAGCTGAGACCACTAAGGTCACTAGCTCCCTGCCACATGCACAGTAGCTTCCTTGGATGTGCAAGCAGGAAATGGGATAATGAAAGACTGTGATAAGCAGGCTGGAATGGGGCAGGGCTGGGAGCACACAGGCCTGGACTGGACAGGGGTCAGCAGGAAAAGGCAAACACAGACATGGCAGCCAGGGGTTACAAGGTGGGGGGTGACAAGGGAATTTGGGGGTGAGTGAGATAACTGAAGCATGGAACATTTCCCACACCCTCCAGCTGTGCCTGGAAGAGAAAGGCTGGGAGTGGCAGGTGGGGCTTGAAGCTTGCCCTCAGGCCCAGCCCCCTCCCCAGGACATTCCAACCTAGTTCCCCACCCCTGCTGGTCTCTTCCTTCTTTAGGCTGTGCTGGACTCCACACAGACCTGGCTGACTGCTGGTCACCCGTCCCCAGCAGGGAGCCTGAGCAGACAGAAAGGGCACACAGGGTTTCAGGCTGAAATTCCTCTTCTCAGAGTCAAAATCAGCCATACCACCTGCTTCTTGCACTTCTACCCAAAGCTCACAATGGTTGATGGAAGGGGAAATGTCTGTTCTTGGCTTTTCCACATCAAGCCTGGACCTTCCAGAGGAGGCCATGTTTCCCTGGTGACATACCCATATTCATCCGGTACAACCTTACAGCTTCTGTGAGCTCTGGGATTTCCAGAATTTCCACTTCTGCTTCTAGCACATCAATATTGGAGAAATTATCTGGTAGTAAAATCTTCTGTGAGCGGAGAAAATTCACTTGAAAAGCAAAGAGAAACAAAATGAATTAATGAAGTTATTTCTGATTTAACTGTAGGTCCAGGTTTTGGCAGGTTCTTGGTGCTACAGCTTATCCTAGGTTCTCCTTGTTCTGAAACAATTTCTAGGCATACTTAATTAGATTAGCTTTGAGTCTGTGGTTTTCAAGGTGAAAGACCCCAAATTACTTTGTTTTCCTGTGTCTGGGTCCATGGGTGTGGCTTCCCACGGAGCCTGGCCTGGCCTGGGGCTCCCAAGCCAGGCCCTCCTGATGAGCATGTTGGCCCTGAGACTTACCCTGTGAGTCTCGGCCCAAGAGCAGGTCACTCCAAGAGAGGGAGTTGTCTTGCTGCTTAGAGAGGAAGGGCCTGGCTGAGCCTGGACTGGCAGGTGGCACTTGCAGTTTATCCCTGCCAGGATTGCAGTATGGGAGGCAGAGATGGAGCCAAGCTAAGGTCTTGTGTGGATCAACTTGGAGATTCAGAAGCACATCACAGACAACTTTCTAGGTGACTGTGAATATTAATGGCTGGGTTCCAGGCATTTGGGCCCCTCATGCTCTTGGGTATGCTGGGTCGTTTATTGCCCTGTATATGCAGGCAGCAGTAGCATCCTGGGGTCAAGGAGGTCATTCAGTTCACATCCCCAACAGAGCTCCTCCTGGAGCAGTGGGGAGGAGGCTCCCCTCTGTCTAGGGTAGAATATCTCATCTGTCCTTAATCTACTAGCTCAAGCAGACAGTTCTACAATGATTCTAGGGGATCTGTCACTATCCGCCCTCCTTCTCTTTTACTCTGAGTTTAGTGGAAGTAACAGCAGGTAGGACCATCCTTTGAAACAACCCTGTTTCCTCATTTTATGATAAGAAGAACTGAGGCCTGCAGCCCAGTTGAGTATGTAAGAGCAGAGTAAGACGAGAAGCTGACTTTGGAGTCCAGCTGAGCAGTCTTCCCTTCATACCAACTCTTGGGGCTCCTGACACCAACACAGGTAACTTCCAGTGCCCCTTTACAGCCAGGCCATCCCTCAATAAACAGGGAACAAAATAGCTCTCAGCCTAGTGGGACTCTAATGGTGGAATCTGCTTGCCTCCTAGAAGGCTCTGTCATTACTCCTCTACCTCTGCCCAGGGTAGCTCCGGAGGCCCTGAGCACCAAACTGGGCCTCTTTGTGGGCTATGGGGTGGGAGAGGTGGATGGGTCTTATCACCTCCCAGTCCCCCACCCCTGCACAGAGCAATTACCAATGAAGCGGAACTCGCTGCACTCGCACTCGATCAGGGCCACAGTCTCAGCCAGCCAAAGCAGGTTGTCCTCAGTCACCAGGCTTGGATACCTGGCCACCAGGTCTAGGGGCAGGAAACAGTAGTGTACTTCCTCTTCTGTGTCTAACAGGGGTGTGTCCATGAGCCCCAAAGGGGCCTTATCATGTAGCCCTGGAGGAGAAATGCAGGGGGTGTCACCATTTACCAGAGGCCAGGGTTCTGAGTCCAGCAGGGCTTTCACTGACCCAGGGGCCCCAGAAAAAGCTGGAGAGACCATCAAGAAGACAGTCCCGGCTTGCACCTGTGGCTCAAGCAGCTAAGGCTCCAGCCACATACACCAGAGCTGGCGGGTTCGAATCCAGCCTTGGCCTGCTAAACAACAATGACAACCACAACCAAAAAATAGCTGGGTGTTGTGGTGGGCACCTGTGGTCTTAGCTACTTGGGAGGCTGAGGCAAGAGACTCACTTGAGCCCAGGAGTTGAAGGTTGCTGTAAGCTATGATGCCATAGCACTCTACCTAGGGGGACAGCTTGAGGCTCTGTCTCAAAAAAAAAAAAAAGAAAGAAAGAAAGACAGTCCCTGCTAGAGATCTCCTTCCTTTCTCTCTTTTTTTCAGATGTGGCCTTAATGTTTAGAAGGAGTATTGTGGGGAGTGAGGCAAGGAAATCTGTTGTTCTTTTTTTTCTAGATAGTGAAGGACAATGGGACATATTGTGACCTTTTGGCATATATACCCCAGTTAATTAAATTCATTTATCTCTTTGGTTCTTTCTAATTGATAAAACCAACCACTGTAATCCACAGAGGACATAGATGCTTTTGTCACTCCTGGAAGCTCAAAATCCATCAATAATCATGAATGCATTGATTTCTAGTCTGAGACAGGCTGACTTAGGCTGCAACACATCCATCAGACAGTGATCATTTAGGGGCATTCTTTGGGTGGTGGCTGGAGATAACTTGAAAAATGGTGGAATTCCCTGGAGGAAGTAGAATGTAGCCTAGCCTTGTCCAAAGGAAACAAATATTCGGAGAAATGAATGTGAGGGAGGATATTAGTTCCAGTGGGCAAGCAGCCATAGATAGGGATCATGGCAGGCTAGATCAAAGGAGATGACAGAGAGGCTGAGAAGTCATCAGAACTCACTTAGAAATCAGGTACTCTCTCGGGAAGCCACTTGTGTTAGGGTGAGGAGAGAGGAAGCTGGTATGGGCTTCAGGGAGGGCCTACCTGTCCTGATTATACCTGTAAAGGCTGGGCTTTTTATTGGAAATTCTGAGGGTTTGCTGATACATTTCCATGTTCTCCAATAGTTCAATGAGGCTCTCTCAGCAACAGGGATGTCTGCAGGCCTTACGCGTAGATGGTGTTTCCCTTCCTTCAGGTTATCTAGAGTCTGTTAGATAGATAGAAAAGATTACTGCCTTGAAAATCTGAACCAAGTAACTGCCTACCAATTCAAGAGTCAATGCCAGGAAAAAATAGTGTGTGACTAACTTTAATAATGTTTTTCAAAATATATCAAAGCAATCATACCAAAATGTAGAAATTTAGGGCTAGGATGACATATCAATATTCAAAATCCCAGTGGCTATTTCTCTTCTAATTTTGGAAACAATTTTGTGTTATAATTTTCTGTTGAGTATTAGTCATTTATCTTGCACAATCTAAAAAGAATCTAAGAATGAAAAACTTGGAGCCGGGCGCGGTGGCTCACGCCTGTAATCCTAGCACTTGGGTGGCCGAGGTGGGTGGATTGCCTGAGCTCACAGATTCAAGACCAGCCTGAACCAGAGTGAGACCTCGTCTCTGAAAACAGTTGGCAGGCTCCTGTAGTCCTAGCTACAACAGGGAGGCTGAAGCAAGAGCTTGAGCCCAAGAGTTGGAGATTGCTGTGAGCTATGATGCCACGGTACTTTACCAAGGGCAACAAAGTGAGACTCTGTCTCAAAAAAAAGAAAGAAAAGAAAAATAAAAACTTGATATTTTCTGCTATACTTTCCTGCAAGAGCTCCTAAACAGTTTTTGACCTGGTAAAATTGTTGTAGTTTGCTTATTTGTGTTCATCCTAATCCCAGGAAGTGGTCTAAATAGTGAGATCAAGGTATCATAAAAGTGTCTTATATTGCCACAGGGTTTTATAGATTTCAAAGCACTTTCACAAGTTTTCTCATTTACTCTAACACAACTCTTTGAGACAGATGGGGTGTTTCACTGGTGAGGCAGCTGAGGTCACAGGCTTTGTGACTTGCCCAGGCAGTCTTCCAAGTCCAGAGCTTCTCAGCTTGAAGGAGCTGGTGAGCAGGGTGGGCTGAGGCTGGAGTGGAGCGCTACATCTAGGCAGGGCTGAAATCCCAGGCAGGGAGGGGATTCAGGTCCTCATACTGCCCTCACCCAGGGACCTGTTCTTCCTCGGAAGTCCTTCAAGGGCAGATTATCATAGCACCGACCCCATTTTTTTCTATTTCTACTCCAGAAGGAAAGACATAGTAGTTTCCCAATTAAAAAAAAAATTTTTTTTTAAGATAGAATCTCTCAGTCACCCTGGAGTAGAGTGACATGGCATCGTAGTTCACAGCAACATCAAACTCAGCCTCTGGAGTAGCTAGGACTACAGGTGCTCAACACAACACCCTAGTTTTTCTAGTTTTAGTAGAGACAGGATCGTGCTTTGCTCAGGCTGGTTTTGAACTCCTGAGCTCATGCAATCCACCTGCCTCAACCTCTCCACTGTGCCCAGCTCCAATAAATTTTTGGAGGCAGCAGGGCAATTTTGGAGGCACCATATGACATCCTCCTAACAGGTCACCTCAGATTCAGTATGAAACTAACCAAAGAACCTGCCTGGAATTAATTCTTAGCTGCACATGAAGTTGCTCTTGGGATCCTGAGCATTTAGAATAGCCCTCTGGTGGCCATAGCCATAAACTGCACCCACATAATACCTTAAGGTCTGCCAAAGGCAGCCGACCAGAGTGGACAGCTCATGGGAGGACTGGGCAATGATGGGGTGGTAGGAAGTGCTTTCCTGGTAGGGAGTACTGAGCCATGGGGGAGACGAGCTTGTGCCATTGTGCATTGCCAGGGCCACAGTCAGACACTGTGGGCGGAGCTGTCAGCTTCTGGGTAAAGAAAGACGCAAAAGCCAACAGGTTACATGGACAGAGATAAGGGCGAACATTGGTTATGAAGTTTCTGGACCTCTAGGAACCCTGGGACTTCTTCCCACAGCATTAAAAGGGAATCCTAGTCTTCTTGTCCCTCTTTGCTTGGGAATGCACATAGCTTTAGCTTCCATGTCAACCTGTAAGTGATCCTGGAACTGGGGAGAGATAGGTTTCTGTATGAGGGAGTAGCTGGCCATGGGCAAAGAGGAATAAAAATGAGGTGTACCAGGCTGGGTGTAGTGGCTCATGCCTGTAATCCTAGCACTCTGGGAGGCTGAGGTGGGTGGATTGCTTGAGCTCAGGAGTTCAAGACCAGCCTAAGCAAGAATGAGACCTTATCTCTAAAAAAATAGCCAGGTATTGTGGCAGATGCCTGAGGTCCCAGCTACTGGGGAGGCTGAGGCCAGAGAATCACTTGAGCCCAAGAGTTTGAGGTTGCTGTAGGCTATGACACCGCAGCACTCTACCCCATAGTGACAAAGTGAGACTCTATCTTAAAAAAAAAAAAAAAGAGGTTCCAGGAAGGTGATGAGAGGCTGAACAGATTCTGGATCCATAGATGGGCAGACATACTCAGGATGAGTGACAATAACCTGGCAATATCTGTGCTAAGAAGTGGGACAAAAAGGAAAATGGTGACTGTGCCCAGGAAGGACAGGCCAAGGCAGGGAGGTGGTGTGGAGAGATGTATACTGAACCACCTGCCTCTGTGCCTCAAGTGTGTCCTTATTCTTTTTTAAACATTTATTTGTTTGTTTATTTTTTATTTTTTTTTTTTTTTGAGACAGAGCCTCAAGCTGTCGCCCTGGGTAGAGTGCTGTGGCTTCACAGCTCACAGCAACCTCCAACTCCTAGTCTCAAATGAGTCTCCTGCCTCTGCCTCCCATGTAGCTGGGACTACAGGCGCTCACCATAACGCCTGGCTTTTTTTTTTTTTTTTGGTTGCAGCTGTCATTGTTGTTTGGCAGGCCCGGGCTGGATTCAAACCCGCCAGCTCAGGTGTATGTGGCTGGCGCCTTAGCCGCTTGAACCACAGGCACTGAGCCTTGTTTGTTTATTTGTTTTGAGACAGAATCTCACTCTGTTGCCCTGGGTACAGGGCTGTGATGACATAGCTCACAGCAACCTCAAACTCTTAGGCTTATGCAATCCTCTAGCCTCACCCCTCCAAGTAGTTGGGATCACAGGTACCTGCCACCATGCCTGGCTAGTTTTTCTAATTTTAGTAGAGACTGGGTTTTGCTCTTGCTCAGGCTCGTCTTGAACTCCTGAGCTCAGGTGATCCACCTGCCTTGGCCTCCCAGAGTGCTAGGATTACAGGTTTAAGCCACCATGCCTGGCTATAAATGTGGCCTTATTTAAGCTGCATGGAAGTTGAGGGAGATGAATCTAGAGCAGGAAACAAGAGGCAGAGAGCCCTGTAAGTTAGCTGAGGAGTTATGACTCATCCCCTGGGTAAGAGAAACCATAGAAGGATTTAAAGCAGGGCCTATTACTTGTTATTCAGACCAACTCCCCCCAGGCAGTCAGCAAATCTTATGACTCCCTCTCCTGACTGTCTATTTTCTCTCCTTCCCCTTCTCCCAGTCCTGGTCACCTGATCTCCAGGACCTCTTTACAGAGGGATTTTTCAAATTTATGAATGAAAGCAAATCATTCCCCATCTTAAAAACTCCCTGTTGCTTAAGGGATCAAGCCCAAACACTTGTTAGCAATGCATGTAAGGTCCTTCATAATCAGTGGAGGCAGCAGGGACACACCAAAATCATAGGGCCTTGAACTCAGACCTGAGTTTAAATTCTGACTTTGTCACTTAAAAACTAACATTTATTGCCCAGGCATTTAAAAACTAAATTCTCCTAATATTCTTATACTCACAAAGTAGGCTCTGGTATTATGGCTCCCTTTTAGCACATGGAAAACTAGACCCAGGAAGAGGTAGGGGACTCAGTGTCCTGAGTAAGTGGAGATGCTGGGAATAAGACTCTAGAGCCTAAGATCTTAACAACTATGTTTTTCAAAAAATTGACATATATAGGCCAGGTGCGGTGGCTCATGCTGAGAGAGGATACTGGAGAGGGGTGAGGTCCGGGAGAACAGGTCTTCTCAGGGAGACCACGAGGATGCACCTGCAGGGCCCTCTCCATGGTGACTCAGCTCTTGGGAATTTATAGGCTTAACCTCCTGGAACTTGGAAATT